>JABASD010004294.1:0-16099 GCA_019776165.1 Pogonognathellus flavescens
TCAATATTTTGCCTATTTTTCCAATTTTTCATTTTTCAACAAAAATTCATTGAAAAGTGCAAAAATCGTCAGCCCTGATTACCATAATATAATTTATATAAAGCTAACAACTTTCCTTTGTAAAGCAACATTATTGTATTAAATTGTGTATATATTGTGTACACTTGTATATCCTGTTGACTGAAAAATGAAAAATAATAACAACAGAGGAATGGACAATGAAGTGTGGAGGATGATAAAAACATGTATGCAACATTCTACTCTTTCTGCAAATATCGTATTGACTAATCAATCACATTAGCAGATAAGTGATGGAGTTCTACTTGAATTATGGCGAATCGACTAAAATAAGATTGACAATTCCATTTCAATGAAACGAATTCACTGTTTTTCTAGAATGTTGAACGATTGCAATTGAAAGTAATTTCATTTTCAAAAAATGCTGTTATATTAGTGTTTATTGGCATTGGTATGTACACAAGTAAACAATTGTCACAGGAAACAAAATACACAAAACCCGTGGGTATGGGTTTTAATGATTTTGGGTGGGTTTTTGGTTTCGTGTGGTCGAAATATTAAGAACCAATTGCGATTTTGGTTTCACCAAACGCACTTAAAAGCTATTTATACGATATTTACTTAAATTCATATGAAATAGGACGAATTTTGGGTCTATTACATTCAATCTTCGAAAAAAAAGTTGAGTTTACTATACTAAAGCTTATCACGCTAAGATGTTACATTTCTCATTTGAAATTTCAAGGCAAAGACGTCTTCTATGTACCTTTTCAGTATTTTGGGAAATTATACACAAAAAATAAATGAAATTGGAAATTATTGCTGTCTTTTTGGTGTAAAAATCCAATAATCAGGAAACCAATTACCCTAAAAAACCATAAAAACCCATGGGTGCGAGTTATTTTATAAAACCCGTGGATTTTTGCTTTCCTGATTTTCTATCTTAATAGGAACACACATATTACATAATATTACATATCCGTTAAGGAATTGGTGTGTTGTATAAAATATTATTAACTTTTTCCAGACTGGGAGATAATTTGAAAAGTGTTTATCATTGCATATCGATGTTTGTTTACAGACTGTGTAAGCGTCATTGAGGAGTAGATAAAATGTATCTACATAAGAACACTGTGCATTCGTTTGCTTTGGGACAATGTAATGTGTGCCACGATATTTGCGAATAATATCACAGTTTTCATTACGTACTTGAGCAATAAACTCTTATCTGCTTGAGATTTGCTGTCATATATGTTTATACAGGTAGTGTAAATACTTTCGCGTAAATAATTCAGTATAAACCAGCGAAAATAAACAGTAAACCAAATAAGGTATATCAGTTTACATATTTAAAATTTTCCAGATAGGCACGAATATAAAAAGTTACAATAAGGTATAACAGAACGCATAATATAATTTGAAAGATGTAGGGCAAAACTCACTTTCATTAGACATTGTTCCCAATAACAAGCGTAAATATTTTTCCACGAAAAAACCTACTGGTTCTATTCAGCAAGAAAAGATTGTGCTACCTAAAAGTGTTATAGTATAACATTTGGATTTTCAGAACATATACATAATAATAATTCTTCAATTGTTCAAGAGATTTTCTCAATTTTTTACCTTAACCGTATTTATTACACAGTACTTCACAAAAATGAATTTCTTTTGTGTCTTTCGTTCTCAATTAAATATTTATAGTTCGATAACTCTAGTTATATTGTTGTTTGTTTATGCACCTACACATTGTGCTCCTTTAAATACAGTGTCGGGCGAAAATAAGAATTTCAAAAAATTTGAAACAGCCGAGGTACGCAGACGTTTTTCATTAATGCTATTAATTTTGTAGTAATCATTTTATGTTCACCATTATAATTTATATAATATAATCATGAGTAAGCTTAATCACTGCGACTTATTTTTACCCAAGCAGAAATATTTGTCTCATTATGGATATCTCGATGAAAATTTTATTCATGGCGGAAAAAACTCGTTGAAAGAATTTCGATCAGCCGTGATCAAATTTCAAACGTTTGCAAACCTAAATGTTTCAGGAGAAGTAGATTTTGCAACCAGACAAGCAATGGGTTGGCCTCGATGTGGAGCCTCTGATGTTCATGAAGTTCATAATTTACCATCTCTTCACAAACACTCGAGAAAGAAACGTTACATTCTGGAAGGTACTATTTTCCTTTACCAGCATTATAATCATAAGATGCTGTTAAATCCACTGTATTAATTTTTTCTTCAGTCTTTTAATATTTG
This sequence comes from Pogonognathellus flavescens, assembly GCA_019776165.1. NCBI lineage: Eukaryota > Metazoa > Arthropoda > Collembola > Entomobryomorpha > Tomoceridae > Pogonognathellus > Pogonognathellus flavescens. The sequence continues at coordinate 2,284 of JABASD010004294.1, forward strand.
TACGAGTTAACTAATGTTGTAATGTATTTGTGTGCAAAATATGAATTATTGTTTGCAAAATTAAATTAGAAGAATGTAAAAACAAAACTATTTTGTCTTCCCCTCTCTGTTTTGCAGGTTCTCGATGGAAAGTGAGGAAACTATATTATAATATTTCGAGATATCCTACCACATTGGGTTTGGGTAGAGAATACGTAGATCGGGAAATAAGGTCTGCGTTTTCTGTTTGGGAACGGCATGCTAATCTTGTATTTCGCCGAGCGTCAGAATCAACAGACAAAGTTCATCTTGACATCCGTTTTGAAACAGGAAAACACGGATCGTGTGAAGAAATGTTTGACGGAAAAGGAAACACCACGGCTCATGCATACTTCCCAAGGTATTTAATCTTCATTGTTCACGTCATTGTTGTTTTATGTGTGTTTTCTATATTTAGAACATATTCGGCAAATTAAAAGTGCCCAATTTCCATAATTGGTTTTCTATGCTTTGCTTAGTACTTATATATAGTTACCCTCTACCAAGTCATAAACACTTTATAATTTTTTTTGAAAAATGTGAAGAAATTATAATGCTTCAGAATCACGAGATTCACACAGATAACATGACAGTGGTTAAATGTTAAAGTTACATATTATACTGACATTATATATAGAAAGGGGGGAGCAATACATTTTGACGCAGACGAAGATTGGACAGTCAACTCCACATGGGGAATCAATTTGTTTCAAGTTGCAACACACGAAATAGGTAAGCGAAAATCGATCTAGTAGTTGATATTTATTTCACCCAGCTAACAATTAAAATTATATCACGTTACGTTTTATTTCAGAAGTCTGACATAAAAGAATATAATGTATTAATATTTATACACGGCATGATAGTAATATAACATATATTAATGTTCTGGATATTTGTATATAACTAAATATTTTTAGGACACGCCTTGGGTTTGGACCATACTACGTTAGATGCGCCCTATGCAGTGATGTCTCCTTTTTACACAAAATACGAACCGGAATTTGCTTTGCATGCAGATGATATTCATGCAATTCAGGTGAAAATAACTATTATTTATTCCATTTATCAATAAAGCAATATACATAAAATCAAGTGAAACAAAAAGTACCTCAGGACTAGGACTGCATGGTCTGTGCCAGCCAATGTTTACCTGTTCATACCGTATAGTCAAATATTTGTGGAAAAATGTATGTTAAAACGATGTGACCCAGATTTATCTGTTAGCTTAAAAAGTAGTAAAAAGTAAAAAAGGTTTTGCGAGATAAAATATTACTCGGTTTCGATAAGTTTTATGACTCTTTCTTGTTTATATTTACAGGCCTTGTATGGAAAGAAATCTTATGTTTTATGTGAAGACCCAGCTATAGATGCTGTTACCATTATGGCTGATGGCTTCTACTATATATTTAAAGGTAAAAATTAAAATATTATGTTACATACTATTTTTGTATCAGTTTAAAAATAATTTGTCGTCCTACACTTCATTCACACCTAATTTGTATAATGTGATTACATAGTTATGGTTTAAAAAGTAATTTCTTTTTACTTCAGCAAAAAAATTTTATCTGTTTTTGTTATTAATTTGTTTACCTAAATGGAAATGGAATCTTTCCATCACAGTTTTTTTGCATGCAGATCGATTTTGAATTTGACATTGACGAACTCAATTTTTTACAACAATTCACTTCATATCCTATTTAATTGCCATTATATATAGTCAGTTATATCGGTTGCTCTATTTGAAAGGATTAAGTTCAATGTTATTGTTACATGTGTACGATGTGCGTATCCAAACTGGTAAAAACTGGTGTACTATCCAGATTATTGGTTTGAGATACATACGCCTTCATGGATTAACTTTTATCGCCAAGGATAACAAAATTGTTAAACAACGTTTTGTAAATTACATGAAGTAAAATAACAATGTTATTTATTACATTACACACAAAAATGTTTAAGTGAAGCAGAAATGATAATATGAATATTTGAGGAATGTAATTTATTTAATGATGACTTCTTCACATTTTTTAATTTGGTCATACATTATAATTTCGCTCGTTTATGTTGGATTAAATGAATATTTCTTTCATACTATATTCATTTTATTGCCAATTAAATTCTATTGTTAAATTGCTGACCTGGATAAAACTTGAAGTCAATGATAATAAAGTGTACATTATTTTGTTGTAGGTCCGTACGTATATAAAATGAATAATTTCCAAACATCGGAGATATCTGAAGGTTATCCAAAAGCGATTTCATTTGAATTTCCTGGTCTGCCTAGTGAAGGAGTGGACACTGTACTAACTCGTTCAAATAATATTACATACTTTTTTAAGGTGAAGAAATTTCAATAATTTCGTACACAAAAATCCACAATCACTTTAGATTGAAATATTTGCAACGTTTTGTAAAGTTGATTATTGTAATTTATTTTCTTTTAGAGAGACAAGTTTTGGCGTTTGAGTAATATGACGATGAATGCAGGATTTCCAAAAAATATATCGGAATATTTCCAAGGAATTCCGTCTAATTTGGATGCAGCTTTGACTCTGTCCTCAGATGAAGACATTATTTTTTTCAAGGGAAGTCAGTACTGGAAATTTGAACATTTGAAGAATCCTCCTGTTAGTAAAGAGTATCCTCAATCTCTTTCAGTCTGGAAAGGAATTCCGCAAAATGGTATTGACGCGGCTGTGCCCATAACTGACTCCATTCATGGAACTTTCATTTTGTTCATTCGACAAAATCAATTTTGGCGATTCAATCAAATCACCCACACGGTTAGAAATAATCTCCTGTATTTCTCAATTAATGCTAAAATAAAACCCATCTAAGACATTTTGTTACACATTTATCAAATGTTCTGTTTGTGGAGTAAAACTTTAAAAAACGTTTTGTACTTATTGCGTTTTGATTTTGAATTTATCAATTTTATTTTTACTTTTTTAAAATACATTAAAAAATGTCAGCAATACAATTTTAATAGAACTTTGTGATTTGATTTAAATTTAGGTGGAAGTGGCGGATCCTCCTTATCCGAGACTCACATCTTTCTGGCTGTACGGTTGTAGCGGCAAATGAACAATTATTATTCCGTATAGGTAGTTCCAAAATAAACCAATAAATACATAAAAATTAAATTGACGTAAAGAAAGAACGTGTTAACATACATTGATTTTTTGTTGATTGTCCACAATTCTTAAAAATGCGACTTGATTTTTATGCACAGTAATTTTATTATCTGTAATAATAACGAACGGTAGTAGTATCATATTGTTAGGTATGCTCATGCCTTTAGTATCTCTACGATAAATAGTTTGAATATGCTCAAAGAAAACTAAATATGGAGAGAAATATTAATGAAACTTGAACAGTTGAAACAAATAGAGCTATACATAAGAAGGAAATGACTGACAGTTCTACAGAAGACCGTTTCCATTTTGACGAAGATTGGATCGCAAAGTCTACTGAAGTCTACGACTTGGTGTTTAAATATTATAAATACAATATAATATTTTCCCTCTATAAGGTTGTTAGCAATAATACTAGATTTTCAATGACAGCCCCAAAGAAGGTGAACATTGTCAAAGATTGCAAAGCAAAGAAGGATCCAACTATAACTTTAATTGGTCTCATAGATAGTTTGTATTTTAGCAAAATACTTCTGTTTCTTAAATGCATAATTCTACAATTAATTATATCTGCAGATTGCTTGTATATAAAGGCGGGTTTTCTAAATGTAATCACAAGACCAACATTGAGGACAAACGACATGGTAGGAAACATAATGTAAATATGAAAAGTTAAAGAAGAATATATCATCAAGCTGATATAAATCAAAACTGTATCAACAATCAAAATTACGAAGAAAAACGACGGCATTGTAAATGAACAATAAATACGGTTCAACTCGTCCATAATGAATTGAAGGCCTCGGTAACTTTCCAATATGTCCAATATGGTTGCCTTTTCTCCAACCACAAGTTTTCTATCAAACAAAAAAAATCAAATTAAAATAATTAGCTCAAAAAAACTAAATGAAACGTATGAATATGACGTTTATAGTCTTCGTAATACTTTAAAGTCTAATATTGTCAAACAATAAAGCCATGTAGCTACCCGAAGGGTACATTATAAAAAACCACCCAGAAAAATTGAATGCGTAATTAATTCGAGGAAATAAAAACTCGAAAATTTCCGTCCGTGTTCAAACTTAATATGTTTTATTCAAAATATTCTCACGGCATTTGTATTGATAGACTCAAATTTTGAATGAACTCGTTATAGGTAAAATAATTCCAGAGATATCGGACTTCAAAATGTATTATTTGAAGTACTGTTTTTTAACACCCTATATAATTTAATTTGCGCACCTTAAATAATCCAGCCAGTGTACCAACGCAAAGCCAACTCCAGCAGTGTTGTCGAAACAAAATACAATAGGAACAAGGATATTCAGCCAGTAAAATGCTTCAATGGTTGCAAAAAATGGCAATACGTACTGCGGAAACGGTGGTAAATAATGTCGAAGGTAATAGTAAGGGTATCGTGATTGTGATGGAGCCATTATAAAGAAAATTACCATCATTATTGGTAATAATAATATTGGTACTAGCATCATACAAAGTAGACAAACATATTTGTCAATCTTTTTACCATTTTCTTTAACTCTCCATTTTTCTGTAAATTCGGCAGATAAATAAAGGGTAAACATAAAAATCATTTTTACTATGTATGCTTGCGATTATAATTTATTATCAAAATGATGAAAATTTTACTGGAGAGATGTTTCCAAAAAGAAATTGTCTCATTTAGAAATGATATATGCTCTTCTGTGATAATGTTGGTAATATGAAATATTGCACCATAAATGGTCATGAAGATCCAAAACAAATGAAGAATTTTTTCTTGCGTGGAATTATCTGTTGAATTGAAGATGTTGTAAAATGTGATAAGAAGAAAACCAAGATATGTAGCACTGAAAACCAGACTCGATTTCCATACAATTCTTCTTTTGCTATTAATGAGGGGGGAAATGTTTCCATTGATGTCCACTTGGAAGGGCACAAATGGGAATAATGTAGCTAGTCTGTTGTGAAAGCAGAGCAATGTAAATGCTGATTTTATTATCATTTTGTTTAAGATATTATTTAAGAGACCAGCATAATATTTCGAATTAATCCTAACACGTATATGCTGTTAAACAGTAAAAGAGTGAAAAAATAAACCGGACTGTAAACAATTTCTCTGGGAAATTGGGAATGATAGACAAAATATTATTAAGTGTCACACTTATAAAAATTACCTGTGGTATGCTACGTATATCTAAGAATTTAATTTAGCCCAAATTATCTAAACTGAAGTATTGAAGGAGTCTACAAAAACAAATTAAACACTGGGGAACTTCTCTCCAACTCAAAGTATGAAAGGGGTCATCATTCGAAAACATGACATCTAATGCAGCGACGGTTTGTTTTCAACACGCTATATCGAAACAAACATCAATTTTGTTAATTGTCGTGTTATTACAGAATCATAAACTCCCATCGACTCCAACTAAAAGCAGTTCTAATGTTCAGAATTAGTATTGTTATTCCATAAGTGTTTGCAAATCGTATTTTTTGTATTTTAAATTGAAAACGTCACTTAGTATACCAGTTTACTGTTCGTCAAGGGCGTACTTTGAACACAGGTAAATCTAGGAAACCCGCATATACAAAAAAATGTTTTTGCAACTGCAAAAAGTCTCGAAATCTAGGGCGTCGGGTTTCCGCCAAGTAAATTCGTCCTTGCTCTTTTCATATTGTTTTCTATTAATCTTTTACATAAACCACTTATTATTACGAACGGTGAAAACCACCAATCGTTTACAATGTTGGTTTACAGTAACAATTTAGAAGCACTGTCAAATTATACTGTTTGGCTGTAATTATTTCCACAAGGGACACACCTGTAAATAACAGGTTCCCACATAAATTCCACTAGGGCTTCAATTATAACGTTTACTCGCTACGTGAAAAAATTTTCATTCAAATTTGTCATGATTTTACTTCTTACAATTCAAAGGATTCTAAATTATACACTTGCAGGTTTGCACAATATTATTCCTTCAATTGATGTCGCAAATATTTTAAAATCTGCATTCAGATCACAACATTATTTGTGTTAGCAACTTAAACAACTTTCCTGGAAATTTTTATCGTTTATTATTTGAACCACGTTTATTCTGGCATTAATTGCACGTTTAACCTATGTGTGTTTAGCGTCTGCTAGTAGAGGTGCGAATTTGGTCGACTTTTTTAACCCCGACCCCATCCGTCATTTTTGTGTGGGTTTTTACAAACCACTACACCAAAGGAACCAATATTTTTGAACCCCAACCCAACATGACATGATTTATGACATGGCCAACTTAGCTGTTATGTGTTTTTTGTGTTTTTAGTTGAAGAACGGTAGGCTGTAAAGCTGTTAAGTATTATTTTTATTTTCTGATGATATTTTAATACATTAGCTTTCATATAAAACCCCGAACCCACGCAAACTTTTGCAATCCAACCAAACCTTACACTACTGGCCCATACTTCACGGGCCTCAAACCCAACCCCATATAAACATTAAGGTTGTGGTTAACCCTATAGGGTTGGGGTTCCCTGCTCTGGTATTTGCATAGCCCGAAACTAAATTTTAAAAGTAAATTAGAAGCGGAGAATATTTTATGGTACGCCGATTAAGCTTTCATTACTTCAGACTAAATTTTTAAAAATAACAATTAAACGAAAAAAAATGATATAATTTAAATGAAAATATCCCAGTTATTAATTCTAGATTTAAATAAATGATTTTGAAGTATGCCACACGATAATTTAACCGCAACTGGAGACATATCGCGAAAAGTATGTGTAGGATTCTTGAACATTAAGGTTGTAAAGTTTGTGATTGTCCCTCTTGCTCCGATAAATAAATTATTTATTAACAATACCATTAATATTACATAATAATAAATTTTGTAATAATTTTATCTTGGCTTATAAATATTTCATAATTATGTTCATTCTAAATGGTTGTTAATAATAATACGAGATTCTCGATGACAGCCCCAAAGAAGGTGGAAATTGTCAATGATTTAACAACGAAGAAAGACCCAACTATGACTGCGAGTGGTCTCATGGATAATTTAAGCCTCAGGTATCGTTGTAAAATTCTTCTATTTTCCAAGTGCCTGTTTCCAAAGTTAATTATATCTAAAGACAATGTGCGGATAGTTGAAGCTTTACTGAATATAAGCACCACGCCGATATTAAGAACTAAGGACGTATACGGGAAAATTAAATAAATATGTAATGGAAGTGAAGAATACATTGTAAGACTCATATACATCATAAATGTATCAACAAGTAATAAAATGAAGAAAACTGACGGCAGCAAAAATGAACAGTAGATTCGGTTCATCTCGTTCGCAGCATATTGTAGGCCTCGGTAGTCTTCCAAGATATAAAAAATCGAGATGCCCTCTTCAACCACAAGTTTTCTGCAAATATAAATAACAAAAAATGCTTTAATCACTATATTTTAGAAATGAATCATCCTACTTTATAAACGGTGCAAAAATATTCCATGGAAAATATCTCAGGCAATTTAAAAAACGGTAAAACTCAATAACGCAATGCTTAATTACGATTATGTACTCACTTGAAGTGTTGCAGCCATCGTAAAAATCCATAACTGACTCCAGCAGTATTGTTAAAAGCAAAAACCAAGGGTGTTACTATATTCATCCAGAAAAATGTTTCTATAACCGCAAAAATTAGCAACGAGTATTTGGCATACAATCCCAAATAATTTCGAATGTAATAGTAGGGGTATCGTGACCTAACCGGATCTAGGATAAATAAAACAACACTCATTGGTGGCATCAATACTGTTGGGAATAGCGTCATGCAAAAAACACAGACCAATTCGTCAATTTCTTTAACTTGCTTAACAATCCATTTTTCTGTAAAAATAGAAATTTATTGCTTCAATAAGAGAACATTGAATCAGGTGCAAATTGTTTTTTCGTGAATGATGTAAAATTACCGGCGAGATGTTTTCTGAAAGAAATTGTCCCATTTAGAACGGTTGCTTGATCTTCTTGAATAATGTTATTGATGTGAAGTAATAAGCCGTATATGTTCCAGATGATCCAGAGAAAATGGAATAATTTATCCTGAGGGGAATAAAATGAACAATTATAAACGGTGTAAAATGTGATGAGTAGAAACGCCAGATATGCAACGCTGAAGGCAACACACCCTTCCCATAACTTTCTTCTGTTGGTATTAGAAATAGCTATAATTTTTCCATTGCAATCCACTTCGAAGGGTACAAAGGGAAAAATTGTAGCCAATCTATTATGAAAACAAAGTAATTTAAATGCCAGAATATTTAGCATCATAAAATTGTGAAATCGTACTTGATTCACATAAACTTAAAACAGTAATGAAAACGAAGGAAATAAGCCAAATGCTAAAAAACTGTTCAAAAGTTTGAACATAAACGATGATGGGCATGTCTTGGTGATTAAAATAAACTACTGTTCATAAATAAATTGTTTGTGCCCAAATTATATAAATTGCATGGAATCAAAAAAGTGATAAGGATGAAGGAGAAATAGTGAAATTGAAGTAATTGCTAACGAAGCCTAATTCTAGTCTCCTTTTTCACCACTTCAATACAATTAGTATAACATTTTGCAAAACCTGCACAACACATCTTAATAAATAAACTCCAACCTACTGTCAATTGTAAAGTTGAAAATTAACTGAATTAGTGTTCCAAATGGCACTCCCATAGATTTTCTAAGCAAAAACTTACATCTGCAATATATTATTACAAAATATTTGTCGGTTCGTTTGACACTTATGATTTTTTAAATTGATCTCGCAATTACTGCAATATAGATTCAGTTTTAGTTTTAGCAATTACAGCTTACACAACTATTGTGGGAATTTTTTCCTGCTGTTATCATAATTAATGTTAAACTGCCCTGCCCTTGTCTGAACATTATTCATGGTTCAAGCGGTGTCAGGGAACAAAAAAACGTTCCTTTTTATAAAAAAATTCCAATATAAATTAGTCATTTTTTCTTTAATAGGCTGTACCTTTAACTACAATAAATAAATAATACACCCTTGTTTTTATTGTTTGTCTAATATTATATTCACACTTTTGCATTGATAACATTTTCTATATTCTATAATATTTGTTTAAAATTGATTTGGCAATTTTGAAAATATGAACGAATTGAATATTTTATTGCAACGTTAAAAACTAGGCCAGTACATATTTAAAAATATCGTAAAGAAATATTTAAGCATTGACAATTTTTAAATTCAAATTTAACCGTCTTTATTTTCAAACTAAGTAGAATTTTCTGAGAGCAATATTTAAATTGCAATGTTTTGTTGAGGGCCTTTGTCTCTTTACTTTAAGTATAAATGTCTTTACTTCGAAAATGCAGTTTTCTACTAGAAATGAGCATAATAAGCAATCGAACTATTCAACCAAATATTCATTTCCTCTTAAAGAAATAAATTAAACTTTTTTCCCAATTGTATCCACTAATTTTTAATTGAATAATAATCACTTGAAATCAAAAAACGACATACGTTATCGCAAGAAGTTGAGATTTTACTTAATAATTACTTCTAACGCAATTAATATTGCAACACTGTTAAGCCCACTACATTTTCTAACAAATCTGACCATAAAAGTTGAATATTAAAAGGGTGAAACGATTTGGAAATGTTCTAGAGAGATCTTCTATAATATGCTCACATAATTTGCGTGAGCAAACTTTGGTATTACAGCTTTATGACTATTTACAATAAGTACACACACAATTGTCATTGTAACAACAACTGTAGAAAAATCTTAGGAATCCTTGAAATCTTTGAAATTTGTACGGATTCCTAAGATTTTTCTTGAGGAGACATATTTTCAAAAAAAAAATTAAAGAATACATAATTCTTTGGCTTCCACATCAGGTTTTCGAATTTTCAATTCAACTTTCCAGGCCAGAGATATCACCGATTAGCCCATAAAAGTGGAAATTGTTGCACCCACACTTAAAACTCAAATCTTCAATTTTCTTCACACACAGTATGTAATAAAAACCCAGTTTGATGACAACAATATGTTGTATGTTAAATATGCTATTAAAGAATATGGTTTATTTAATGGACATCATTTACTTCAGAATGTAGAAAATAGGATATTCAATATTGTTAGATATACAGATAGTGAAAAAGGATCAAATAACGAAAATATTAGTTATTCACATTGTACAGATTTTTTTATCAGACATAAAGGACAAAGAATAAAAAGAAGCTTTTCACAGTAAAGGTTCATTTTACCGAATATATATATGTAATTAATTAATTAACGCATTCCTTTTTAATGACCCATTTCTTGGCGATGTTGACCAAGTCTCTTTTTGGAGACAAAATGTTTTTTGCAGTGACCACATTCAAGAGGGTTTTCTCCCCTGTGGGATCTTATATGAATTTCTAGTTTCATTTTCGATAGTCGACGTACACCACATATATTACAAACATGTGGCCAAGATTCCTTCAGGTGTACGTTTCTCACATGTCTCCTTAACAAATCCCTGTCAATGAATTGTTTGTTACAGTCAGTGCACTTCACTTTCTCGCTTAAAGTTGAATGCTTTCTATTGCTATGTGTTGTAAGTTCATATTTATATCTAAACTTCCTGTTGCAATTTTCCTGAGGACAAACGAATGGAAAATTATTTGAATGATTCACGATTTTGTGATGCTGCAAAGTCATTTGTAGTCTGAATGTCTTTCCGCAATCATTAATATCACATTTAAAAGGCATTTCTCCCGTGTGTATTCTTCGGTGTCCCTCAAACAGCGTTTTGTTAGTAAAAGTTTTTCCACACTGTTCACAACAGAATGTTTTTATGTTTTGCAAACTTTTATCCTTTGCAGTTCTGTGCGCTTTTCTTTGGCCATGTGCATTTCCATTATGACTATGCGCATTTCTTTTGTGAGTCAGAAGATTGTATGACCAAAAATAAGATTTTTCGCACATATTACATTTGTAAGCTTTTTCGGTGCTGGTATGTCTTGTTTCATGAGTGTTCCGATCTCTTTCTCTTTTATACATTTTCCCACAGATTTTGCATTCGAATGTACTCAGATCGTGAACTACTACAATATGATTCTCCAGTTTTGTCTTCGATGGAAATGTTTCTTCACAAATGTCGCAGGAATAGACACTTAGATTTAAAATATGCGAACGAGAATGCATATCAAATTCTTCTCGGGTCTTGAATTTCTTAGGGCATTTCCAACAACCGAATAATACATTGGCGTCATCTTCATCCGTCTCACTATCTGCTTCAGATGTACTACAAGGCGAAGAATGAATTTTAATCATTAACGAAGAAACAATATTATTGTACAGGAGATTCCTCGCCCAAATGGACGAACAAAATGCCAAATAAATGAGAATTTGAGAATACTAATGCTTATTTATGTACCTCTCAATTTTATCATTTGTCGATTTAGAAATTCTGGATCGTAAGTTTATTTTTCTGTTTGTACTTCGATTGACCAATCTTCGGCTGGATTTGCCAATATCCTGGTTAGTTCCTGCTTTAAATGTAATTGATAATTTTATTTCGTTTATTTCACTCGGCAATAATTGATTAATACTTTAGACACATAAATTAATACATCATACCTTCTTTCATAGAAGATTCTAGTTGAGGAGAAAAATTAGTCGGGGGTAGTGCCGAAGCAAAATCTGAAAAATGTGAATGATTGTCATCATTATCTCCAAAATCTCCATCATGTAACGAATCATCTTCACTTGGGAAATGGTCATTAGCTTCCAATTCTAGTTTGATTTCTTCGGCAGTGTTTGAACCAACTATTTCATCTGTGAATGTTTTTGCAAAATTGTACATTAGAAATGTTTTAAATATTTTCCGGTTTATTGGACAGACAGAAGATTTTAATTATTCCTTTTTACTTTTTATATATTATGCGTTAAATGAACTATGTGTGTTACCATTAAAAGTAGAGGTTCCTCTACTTTTCCCACAACGACGACTTGTCAAAATTTGAGAAAATGATATAGAATATTCAGCCAACTTTTCCTGAACATCTTGAAGTTGTTTGTGAATTTTATAAAGTGTTTCAACCGAACAGTAGCACACAGTACATATTGAAGATTGAAACTGTTTTGAAAACTCATAGCTAACATCTATGGTTAAATATTTCTGACAGACTTTTAAATATTCTTCAAAAGGATAGTTAATGTTAGGCTTTAGTTCGTCTGTAACACCAAGACACAATAAACACTCCATTTTCGCCTGATTGAAAACGAACAAAACCTTATACTGTGTGTACAATTATTGCTAGATCGTAATGTATAATAGTAATGTGTTAAATAAAGCACTTATATACTTTTAATTGATAAAATGTGCATAAAATATATAGTACTGACATAATTTTAATTCTGTTTTGCTTACTATAGAAAAACAAAATTGAATTGCAGCATTTCTTCCCGCTGCCAATTTTTCACCTTTTAGCATGTCGTCTCAATTTTCCCAGTTTAATGCGCTCCCACAAAAATACGGTAATAGTAATTAGTAATTATTGTATGACTTAATGACTTAATCTGTAATATACGTCAAAAAATTACACATCTTACTTAATAAAATAAAAATTAACATTGCAGTTGTTTAGAAATCCGAGTTAGGTAATGAGGAAATCCACAAAAAGGAGAAATTTTTACACAAAAGCTATTTTAGTTTTATGCTTCTCTAAATATACTAGGCACGAGCACGACCCTTGAGGGGTGCTATCTTATTTTTGGAATTTTCAAAAAAAACAAGCAAAAAGTAGAAAATTTGGCTCCAATTGAACAAAACAATGTAATTTTTTATTCATTTAACGGGTTCGTGGTCCATTTCAGTCTAAATTTATCCATACTTTATGCAAAGCACCCCCAACTTTCGATCCTGGGTACGTGCCTGTGATATAACATGTGTATGTAATACTATAATATATTATTCGCTATTTCCTAGTAAATGAAATTTTTCTCGCAAAATATCACTCGTTTGAAACAAGTTAAGCAATCAGTGTCTTACAGTAATGTAGTTTTATCGTAAGTTAATGAATTTAGTGACACACTTAATGTTATTAACTTTATGAAGAGCTCAAAATATTTCAAATCTGGAACTTGTCTGTCATTAATTGGGTCTCTGGCTCAAAAATATAAGACGAACTCTACTTTTGAAATAAAATGCCTTTCAAATAGATATCTAAAAGTTCTAGTGGTATTTCATCAGAAAAGTGTGAATGTTGTGTGACAATGACCCACTTAAGAATAATTCGTCTTATAATTAAAAATTGTGCCAGAGGTTCAAAGGACATTATAGATGGACATAATAATATTCCTAGTGCATATATTAAGGCCTAATCTTAACAAGCTTAAAAATGTCCGCTTATGACATCATACGTAACTCATAAAACAAGAACCAATAATACACATAATGAAAACTACACTGCTAACAGCGTTAATTATTTAAAAGGTGTTACATATCCTCACCCTTACCAAAATTAAAAACAATAAACTCGGACGCAAACACTTTTATTGTTTTAGCCATTTGTAATGTATTTATAGCTTGGTAGCAAAAGCAAACATTATAAATTTTCTTCTTTTTCATTACAATGTATTAGAGGTGGCAACGAACCGACTTTTTCAGGCTCGGTTC
>JABASD010004295.1:0-16084 GCA_019776165.1 Pogonognathellus flavescens
AAAAAAACTGGTCACCAGAATCATTGCCGCGTTGCGGAACCGAATTTTTCATCTGTCCAAAAAGACTACGATGATGCTCTGCAGTAGGCAAAGAAATAATAACTCACGCAGGAAAATAAATTAATAGGCTAAAACTGAGGGCAAGTGTAATGTAAATAATATTATGTAAAATAAAAACGGAACGTTAGATTTGAAAGCCTCGTTCATAAGTAGTTACACTAGTCGTATGTGGGTAAGATAGTTAAGTAATGTGTAGAATGGCAACTACTGTGTAGTGCTTAATGTAATTCTAAGTGTGTTGTTGTTGTTGCGACGATGAGATGGGTTCACATTATAATATTTCATTGGACGAGAGTAGGAGTAGCTCGAACAGCATTTTACATGTTTCGTTAAAGACTAAACACCAAAATGAAACCACACCACCTTATTATGTATATTTCAATGTATTTTACTCACAAATGCTTGCTTAAATACAAATACCAAGTTGAGCAGTACCAAAACTTCTACGTTCTACTACTATGCTGGTAGCTTTATGAATTTCTGTGGCTGTGGCTATTCCTGCCATTAAAAATGTACAGGTAGCTTCATAACCTTATGCAATGCAATACAAGTAAGTATGTTATATTAATCATTTACTTTTAATCGTGTTACGTTGGAAGACACACACAGGGAGGATGTGATATGTGTTTTGTAGTAGTTATTGTGTAGTTTGTTTTGTAATGTAATAATATAATGGTGGGAGCATCATCATCATCAGTCTGTATTATTTATTGGACAGAATAGACTTCACTTGACTTGCCTTAGCTTATAGTTCTCTCTGTGCAAACAGAATGGATACAGCAGGTAAGTTGTGAAGAGTGTAGGCAGAAAGAAAGGTAAAGGAAGGAAGGAACATACACAGGGCAATATTATTAGTGTGGTAACTGCTAAGCAAATTCAGACTAGTAAAGAACTACTTGCTTCTTATATGCTTCTATATAAAGAGAAGACCTATATGAGTTTCCTCTCTGGTATTACGTATAGGAAAGAGTTAAGAAGGTTTTGTGTGCTTAGTTTGAGTTTGAGTTAGGAAAGGAGTGTAAGGTTGGTTGTTGGTTGCTGAATGTTGCTGGCAACATAAATAAAGCAAGGGTATTAATTTGATAAATAGACCTACCTTTTAGTATCTCGCCAACCATTTAGTCATTCCTGTATTATTCTGCGTGTACAGCAAATCGGTTTGGTTATAGAACATGCACAGCTACAGCTACTACTACGCACTGTGTAAACTGAATTAATAAAGGGAAGATGTTGTGTGAGTGAGCAATGTTCTTTAAATGTATATTTCTTGTTGGCTATGATGGCTCAAGGCTTATATTATGTATTTATTCCTACGCAGATTTGATAAAACGTTCTGTTGATTTAACCTGAAAGAGCAAACCTCGCAGATGATAAATATAATACACGGCCAAATCACCCAATCGTTAAATAAATACCCTGCCGCAGTTACTTTACAAACTTTGTTTACATTTTCCTCCTATTCTCAAAGTAATATTAGCAAATGTAGATCGTTTTTCATGCGGAAAGTTTGTGCAATCATATCATAGTCTACATACAAACACATGTATTCATGAAATTCTGTTATTGAGGAAATCTAGCGATTTTGCAGAAATACAATAACGAATTTTGTACAAATGATCCTAGATACATTACAGAAAAAGGTGGTTAATTTACCTACAGTGTCTTTGAAGTATCATTTTTTAATCCCAGTATTTATTTGAAAATGGCTTACTAAGGCAGCATTTTAGTGTAGAAATTAATTATAAAAATTTGAATTAAAAAATTAAGATTCCTATAGTATTTGTAGATGTCTACTTACAATTTAGTGAGGAGATGCTGACATTGAGTGAGGGAGAAGATTGGTTGAAAGTTATTTGTATTTTGGAATTGGATGATTATGATTGTGGTTAGTGCGTAGGAAATGAGAATTGAAGAGGAGAGTTGTTATAAATAAATAACCCGAAGGGATAAACACACATGAATATTCATTAGCAAAGCTGCACATAATAAATTTGGAGGTAGGTAGATCTGAACTTAACACAAGTCTTCACTTTTCAGTCCACGGGGTTTCCATCATGTGCTGGGCCTTTACTCACTTTATACCCATCTTTATTCGCAGTCCGTTCTTCAAATGAATGTGGTTGTGGGTGGGGATTGCACCTAAATATAGGCACGCATAAACAAGCTTACTCAACTTCTATACTCATAGGTCTCTGCTCTCACTCACTCAATCACAAATTCATATTTACATTTGACAAAGTATGAACCTTAAATTATTTCAACTTACTACTGCACTGTAGTTCAATTCATACATCAATTTTATTCAAATAAAAACTTAACAATTTAATTTCAATGCGTAATAACATCAAAATCAAATGGATTGGATTGGAAGATTGGATTGGAAGAGTACCTATAAAGCTATTCTTACAGAATAATCTCTTGAAGTTCAATATTTTGAGAGCGGTTTAAAGACTAAACATTAACAAAAAATGTCGGAGACTAATATAAAAATTTCTTTGTATCTTAATGTTTATGTTCCTTTTTGTCAGTAACCATCAATACGTATGTAGTATGTTCTCCAGTTGTAGCAAAAGGAAACTTGATTATCTCATGTAAAACATCCCAATTAACTCAGCCGCAACGTACGTGTACGTGGATTTAATTTAAATATGTAAAGCAACTATGTATGCAACATAATTCTGAAATGTATTTTGCTGCTGTCCAAAAGGAAAAATTACATTAGAAGTTGATGACATTAAGAATAGGTTTAGTTAATCAGATAGAGCTACACACATGGTTAGTACATGCAAAAAACTTTGTATGCGGTTAATAATAACAAGCATTGCGTAATAAGTAGGTTTGCCCAAATGTTAATTCTACACAAGCAGCAAGATTACCGAAGCAGATAAAATATATCTATATTTATGTGCTTCTAATAATAATGTTAACTACAGGTTGATGTACGCACACCAAACTAATCTTATCTTAAGGTATATAGGATTACCACATACTTAATAATAATATTGTAAGTGCAAGTCAAAAAACTTTACTTATATACCTATATCTATATAGATAGAGTTCAGAATGTAACACGGAGCTTATTAAAGAATATTATTGTGCATGCATATTATTAACAAAAAAGTTATTTTTTCCTTTCATTCTTCTTTAGTCTTTTATTCCACTGTGTAAATATAAGATGGTACTAAGGATATATCTATTCTATTTTTATTTTTATATGAAGCCTTTCTGTGGAAATTCCAATAGAATTAGCTGCATGGTGAAATGTGATAAATACACACGTGAATTTTGTATGAAAGCGAAGTAGTAATAATAGGTAAGAAGCTATTAGAGTCTTATTGCTCGTGAAAACCGAATTTGTTGTAGATTTGCATAGTAGTTGGGGCTATTCATTATTTTGATAGGACTGAAAGAGCGTTAGGACCCTTATTGGCTCGGTTAATAATTCAGGAGATATTTTCGCTTTTGAATTTTTCATCCCTCTCCACGTGTAAATGCACATGGAACGCTCTGTTGGACTTTCATAATGTAAACATTTCGTTCATAAATCACAAATCAACAATCATTAGCCTACAGTGCGGACAATATTACATCAGTTTGTGGGGAGACTCTGTCTGGAAATCTCATAAATCATTTTCAATGAGCTTAAACAGTGTGCCGCTCACATGAGAACGTGTGTGCACAATATCATAAGAAACATATGCACTACTTACGCTACACTTCACCTTCCACACGAAACACTCCTTCGCTACTGTTCTTTTCTATACCTCCACAACACACACAGCTTCTTCATCATCTGCCCATCCATTATTATACTAATACACTTTTTACCCTTCTCCTTATACAAACTGTGCAATTGTGCTACATACAAAACACAAACATACATAAACTGTGAAAATTGCATATCATATACGACCATGGGCCTTATTTACAATAAACAAGCCATTAAAGCTGCTCGTATAGCCATAGCAAAATTGCATATACACAAATACACAGCACTAGCACATCACTCAAGAATCCAAGTACATTAAGCAAGACCTATACACATGCTGGCTAAAATTGTATAGCCCACACGTTTTCTTGTATAGAGAAATTCAATTTAATTCACATGGAAAAGGCAGGCATGTCTTTTTGTGACTTATTATAATACGTTCTTCTCTCTGCCAGTTCATTTCGGTGATAATTCTTTTGGTATGAAGTAGTGCTAATGGTAAATATGCCGAGGAGACATTGTAGAAGTAGGAAGGTCGTACAGTGCACTGTGTGGTTTCGTTGGTTTTGCTTTATTATGTTTGTATAAAGAGGAAAAGCTAATAACCCGCCCCACGCGGCGGTAGGTGCTCTTTTCTTTACAACAAGTCCAACATTGCACACAACATCAACTTCCACACACACGAGACGTGGAAAACTGACTGGAAGAATCTAACGAGGCCAGAAGTCTGCGTCTTTTCAAAGAAAATCCAATTCCTCTTGAAAAAGTTGAATAGGAATTGTGTGACTGCTCTGGTAAGTACACACACGTTGCTCCGTGTAGTAGTTGTACATGTTGTAGGTGGTGTGTGCAGACAGTGTAGAGTGTGTGTGTGTGAAGCTCCGAGTTGTTTAAAAGGTGCGTGTGACATGAGGGCCTTTCTTTTCATCAAGAGCTTGACTTGTCTTGTCTTTGGTTTGGCTTGTTTGGAATTGGACTCCTCAGTCTCCACTCTTCTCGTCTGCCATTGACATGAAATGACATGAGACGACAAACAGACTCTCGTAGATGCGGTTTCTTTACTTTTCTTCCCAACCTATCAATGTGCTCTCAGCTATGTGAGGTGTACGTGTAGCAGCTACTTAAATTACAACCTAGACACTGCACTTGTACCTACCACTGGACAGAATCCAATGACATCATCACGTGTACAATTATACCAACTATACACTAGTTAAGTCTAGGGATTTATGTGTAGAAAATCTATGTATTGAATCAATAGTATAAGGATATTACTATTTTTAGCTTTGGCTTTACTTTTACGTGTCAAAATTGATTCCCACAATTCTTTGATTCAATTTACCGACATTTCTCCATATACCTCCTCTATATTTCGAAAATTGTCTCACATTTATTTGGTGCAAGCCTATACATGCTCTTTATACTATAATGTAGAAACGTTTGATAGAAAGTTAGTGAAGTTATACAAGACTTAGGTGTTTGTGTGTACTATTTATACCGACTTTGACCGTCTGCCGTCTGTAAATGAATTTATATTGCAATCCTTTTCATTGGAATTCTATGCTGCTGAAGAGAATACCTAATTCTAATTCTAATACGTATTTTGTTTTTATTTGAGTGTGCAATATCAGTTTCTTGAGTCTCCATTCAGAAATACTACGAAAGGGTGAATGTATATAAATATGTTTGTATGCTTGGTCTATGGTCTTGAGCTATATAGGTATTCATTTTCTTAAGAAATTCCTCGGACTGGATTCTGTTGATTGTGCGTTGATGAAACGTCTAGTTGCTAAGTAGATAAAGGGAGGTAGGTCGTTTCTAATAAATTTCTGTGTGTGTGTGTTTATCTTTAGGCGACAATAATGTAATCTCACCACCACACCACACTGCAAACGCGCCGTGTAGTGCAGAATGAAATGAGACACAGCAAGGAGCATATTATAGAAGGCAATATCTTACAAACCACAAGCAGAATAACGAGTTAGCAGAGTTACTATTAGACTTCAATCGGTTAAACATAAATACGTTTACAGACCTAAGTAGAACCACTTGCATTTTTAAAGAAATAAGCAATATTGTTGTGTGTGATGAGAATTGCTTACTTATTTAGAGACGGAGAGAGAGACGGAGAGTCTTGGGTGATATCTTGATGAATTCAATTGAAAAGGATGGAGAAGTTGCTACATGATTATTGTGCAAGTGCAAGCATAAGGAATTTATATCTACAAGCTTATAAACAATGTGCACAGGATGCATTTAGTAATTTAACACACACACAGGGCATTACTTCTTCTTTGGTGGCATTTTACATTTAATTTCGCCTTTGGTTTTGACTCACAACCTAATAGTCGCGCTTAGCTACACAGGTATACTATAGGTGTGTGTAAGCTTTAAAGAGTCTTTTGTACATGTATTGTGTTGTTATAGCGTGTAATGTTGGTTTTATATTTATATAAACAGTCTATGCAGCATAGAGTTGCTATTTACAAAGTTGGAATGATTGACAGACATGAGAATGAGAACGTAGGGAGATTCACAACTCCGCCTCCTGTCATTCGCTACAACTTTTCCATTCAGAGACTTCGTCATTCACTCATCAAGAGTTATAACGAGACAGGCAACTCATCCAACGTATCCTAACCCAGTCCTACAGTCCTTCGCGCTATGACTGAGCTAAATACTTTCATATAACACGTAAAATATACCTTTACCTATATAAGACTTGGATGTTTTATATATACTTGAGTGTGTATGCCCTGTAAAAGTAAATAATGAAAATATTAAATTATTTTTGTAGAAGTAGAATAAATATTAGGAAGGAGAGAGTAAGAGAAGAAAAGTGATCCAGGTAAGTAGAAAGGTGTAAAGAGTAGGCCAAGCCTATTTATTATATTCTCTCTAAGGTGTGTACACGTATAGGGATGAAAATGATTATGCTTTTTACTAAGATTAAATTTAAGTAAAGCAAGGTCCAGTTTTTCTACCTAGTGAACGAGACGGAATAGTAACAGATGATTAGCGCGTATAAAAGTTATTCTAGAGATATAAAGAGATTTTATAGTGGAAGGTTAAGGTTTTCTTTTTCCGTTGAGTTGAGACAAGACAAGTGTTTTCTTATTTATTCTTTGAGCTACGAGTTAATCAGATGAATTCTTGATGCTGAGTGGTTTTAGACACTTTTGCTTTGAAAAACGAGAGAAAATTAATTTACAATTAAGAGAAAATAAATAAGAAAAGGAAAAAATATCCCGGATCTTTATTGTTCTGGTTAAATTCAAGATTTGCTTTTTTACTCAGCGAGTGCCATACGCTAAGTGGGAAAGAGTAAGGGCAGTTTTTGTTTTTGTCTGTTCCTATCTGATTAGCTAACTAATTTATTTCGGATTAACATCAACTTGCCTATAATCCCACTAAAGAACTAGGTTCATATAATATCCATACATATTACAACAAGAAAATTATTAATACGTAGTAAAAATTGTTTTTTGGCAGTTTACCAGACGAAGGTTGATAAACGTGCAGTGTGTGTTGCTCAAGTTAAAGCTGAGGAAGGTGGATGAGGTATTTATCGTAGTTTATCGCATGACGTGTCAGATCATTACGTTTTCTTCATGATTCTCCTTAATCACAATCAAGAGTTGGCTTTGGACAGTCTATAAAGCTCCGTGTATAGTAATTACACGTATTTATACACACAAGTGTTGAAATACAAGTAAAACTATTCCTAACTACAGTCAAGGTGTTCTTGCACAACAAAACAGTAAAAAGTAATAACTATACTTGAGCCAGAATTATAATGTTAGTGACTTTTGTGATTATCCATGTAAAATATTATTTAGAGAGACTATACTCACAAATGTTCACGAAGGAATTGGGTTATTAACTTTATGTGTAGGATGTGCGTATGTTTAGAGGATGGGAGTGATGGGTGTTTGTTAGTGAGGAGGTATTTAAGCTAATAAAAACGCAGTGCAACTAACAGAGTCATCACCATCATCTTTTGTGATTATGATTCATGATGCAGTATTTATTAACTAATAGCAATTCGTATAAACGTGAGATTGACCAAGACAGAATGTGCAGGAGTATTAGGGAATTAAAATGCAGAGTGTTTGTGTGTTGCAGGTTTAGTTATAGGAGGGAACGTAGTTAAGAATTTTCAGCCTGGTCTCCACCTCGTAAAACCAAATAACAGTCTTTAGCTTTGATTAAGAGAATAGAATAACTGCAACGAGCTAATTAGACTGTACAGGTAGAAATTAAATTCCTCTAATACTGTGTGACTATGGGCTAAAAAATACATGCACATGTACTCCAAGGGAATTTTACATCTATGTATGCATCTGGACAGAAATATAATGTAGTGTAGTGTAATACCTACACTATGTACATGGGTGACGGAGTTTTAGGTGGAAGAGAATGTCTTACACATTAAACCGGCTACAAAGTGTACAAATACAAATGTACTGCAATCGTATAGTTACGAATACCATAATATGTTATATTTGTATCATTTGATACTACATTTTTCTATGCTGATCTTAACATACTTGATTTTAATTAAGCTCCATAGTTTTACCTTGTCACATTACATAAATATTTCCCATATCATCCAATACATCGGTATATAGTTTATTGAAAAATTACAAGATTGTAAAACAACTTCCTGCAATTTTGTTAAATAATCAATTTTTCGATCTTAAGCAACTTACACAATTTTGGCAATTACAATAGTTTTAATTGTCTAATTGTGTTTATTTGCAAAGTTTGGTACATTTATTTATTGTGGTCAAGTTTGCTGCGCATATTATATTGGCTTTGTGTGAATTGAATCTATAAGTCTTTCTACAGCTCTATGTTGTATTATAGTATAATGATCTGTAAATATTTAAATGTAAATGTCAGTTTTCCAAGACAGACAGTATCCTGCGTAAGAATACTTGTCACAATGATACCAAATCTAATAAAAAATTGTTATTTACCAGAGTTCGATCTAAGCCCGCAGTTTGTCTCGTACTAGTCTCACATGGCTTGTTAAATACCTCTATAGAGTGTAAAACTGTGGTGTTGGGGTGGTTGTATAAAAACTATGTCGAATTTATTTAATAGATGTCTGCTACAATGATAATGCTATTACACTGCACATTAAATCCAACCTGAGACGATTTCCTCTCCGTGAAATAAATATCTTGTCAATAAAAAAGCTCCCACTCTTGCAAGAGTAAATAATGTTGTATACAAAACAACTGTCTCACCTTCCCCGCGTCTTATAACATTTCTGTTGTAGCTACATCGGGAAAGATTATTTTGATCTGAAGCAGATATTTATTAAGTATTATTGTCTTGTTCTTCTTGTCTCTGTCTTGTTGAGTAAATTGCTTGTGCCCACCCTAGTAGGTAAAAGTATCTTACCATTCAATTCAAATCGTCGTCTACCAGACAGGTCTCTCCGTCTGTGGCTCTCATACAACTTCCTTCTCTTGTCAAACTATTAGCACCCGTAACAGTAATACCAGAGTAGTTTTAACTTTTGTTTGTATTTCTATACTTGTCCTGTGCTATTAAATATAAATATATAAATCTCCCTTGTATAGCAACATCTTCTATACTTATATAAAAGTATAGGCAGTTGAATTGAAATGATTCAGTTCAGTTCAGCTTCACCAACAAGGAGATCCTCCCCATGAAGATGATAATGATGGTGATTATCGCTGTCAGGTAGGAATTTCATTCTGTGTTTATCCAAGAAATTCAATGCTACTATTACAGTCATACCGAGAGAGCACCTTTAAAATTACCTTCTTATATAAACATCCATATATACAAGGCATCTTATATTATATGTATATACAAGGCATCTTTTTATATATACTGTGCATGTTCCTACAATTTCTGTGTACAAGGAAGACATAAAGAGTAAGTGGCACAGGTATGTATCACCTGTGAGCATTGCTACTGGAAAAATGTGTTGCTTTTATATTTTGGTGTTATTTTACCACATGTACTGATTCTGTAGCTCGAGTCGGGTATATTACGTAACACTGTTACATGTAGAATGATTTAAAGTTGTCTGTGTATAGGTACACTCGTCATAAAATGCATTCTTTGCTTCTCGAACGTAATATCATCTCGATTCTATTTATTTGATTGCAGGAGCACGACTATTTTCCACCTGGCGGTAGGTCGTATTCTTATACAGCAGAACTTTGAAACGAGGACGACTTCCAACAACGAAATTCTCTGTCTGTCTCACACATAGCAGCTTTTGTTATGATTTTCTTGCTTTTTCTTTTCTCAACAAAGTATCTTGGAAGAAAAAAGCAAATGGGATGAAATTAAATGAAACGCACGAGTAGAGAGAGAGACAGAAAGATGTAGAAGTATGCTGCTGGTATAAATGTCTTGTTAATGTTAACGACACTGGTATACAGAGCAAGAGACAAAGCACACAGTAGTTGTTGTTGTTGCAGTTGGAGTATTTAATGGGAAATCTTAAATCTCGAGGGTAAGTAAGGCAAACGACTATAAAAATTCCTCAGGTAGAATAAAATCAAATCAAATCGCACGAAATTAGTCCAAGTTTACGTTTACGGGGAGAAGGATGCACATCTCTCCACAGATCTCGTATATAGTTAAGAATCTCTTTTTCCTCAAGCAAGGATTCCACAATACAAAACAAGAACAACGACAAAAAAATTTACTTAATGTTTTTACAACGCTCTCAACAACAACTCCTCACCTCCTCTCACTAAATTCGTATCTGTGAAATCATCGTACGAATTTTTTTTCTTGAATTGATATCAACCTCGCTATAACTACAAAAGTTTATATACAACTCCTATATGACATAATGTATATAGAGCAAGGTATTATTTTACAGGTGGTTATATAAGAATTGTGAGATGATGTGGAATGAAGCTAATTGCACAAAATGAGATGCATTGCTGTGGAGTGTACAGGGGAAGGTGTGCCAAGCCGTGAAGAATGAATGGAAACAGTTGGGAGAATGTTAACAGCACCCAGAGGAGCGTAGCAAAATGAATCGAATTTACTCTGCCACCTTATCTCATCACAAAACACAAATGATGACCAAATACTCGCACAACACATTCTACCACCAAATAATGCTTCCACGAGTATAGCCATTTTTAATCGCTGTAGCATTTTTTATACGTATAATATTTTATGGTTGCATATAGGCATATACATAGTAAACGAGAAATGCTAAAGGCTACAATTGTTAATTGTAGGCGGACTGCTTTAAGTTTATTTAACGATGGCATACGTTAAGCAGACTACTGGGAGAATATTGAATTGAATTCCTCTGTTAGTATGTATAATGCATGTGTGTGTGTCTGTGTGTGTGAAGTGAAGGAATTTAGACGTAGAAAATGTGTGTCTCTGGTCTTGCTAGTTGTTACCTTCACCTTGTTTTGTTTTCTTTGTTTCTTGTGTGTGTGTAAGTTGAGAAAGAGACAATGGAAGTGAGGAGAGACACAAGGAGACGAAACGAAAGGACTAATGTAAAATAGATTAGTAATGCCTTTGCATACTCTTTGTGTGGGGAGTAAAGAAAAATGCACAGAGAAACAAAGATCTTTTATTATTTCTACTTATACTAACAAACGCTACAAAGTACTGGATGTATGTGCATTTTGAAATGTTTTGTCACATCTGTGTCGTATGTGTAAATACTATAGACTGCAGAATGCAATGTATGGGAATAATGTTGAAAAAGTTGAAATACTTAGAAAAGCGATTATCTGCAGAATATTCATATTTGAGCAATTTAATTTTTTTCACCGGAAAAGTCATCGGGGTTCAAATAAAAATAATCTTATGTTGATTCTGTTAAGATCATTGTTAGATTGGGACACTCGCACTCCTGTGATTTTTCCAGCTGAAAAAATTAAATTGCTGAATAAATAATATGTTCCATAGATAAAATAATAACGAACTGTGGTCCTAGGTCCTGTATATCTGTACTAAATAGTATTGTCACTTAAATACCCTTAAACCCATATTTTGTGTTGAAATTAGTAGTTACTTCAGTTAGTAAAATAAACAACTAGTTGTTCCTTTCTACCTCCTTTCCTATTAGCTTGAAAATTTTATATTTCAGAATTTCAGTGCATTTATTATCAAACAATGTTAATTTTACATTTGCTCATGAATACTTAAGTCAATAGCATATCAGATCACTATTTTTTTCATTTTTCAATTCCAATACGTATACCTTACGTGGTGTAAGGAGCTGTATATTTTGATACAATTTTCTTCACAGTGTACATACTGCAGATATATAGTAGTACTTAGTAAACTTCCAGCTCTACTTTGTACATTTTTGATGTGCCTTTAGATTATTTGTACGTGTCTCGTTAATTTTTTGAGGCAGCAATAGCAATTTGCACATAAGTTTGTTTTCATGTTATAATTTGTTTGGTTAGTTTATGAGACTGGATACGTAGCTATTGCTGGTACACTGGTGATTATTATGTGCTCACTTTGGTCTGACGTCGTAGATTTGGCCAAGAGTCAATTTTAATTGCTATTGCCAGCCTTCGTAAACAAATAGAGACAAGACACTTGCAAAGTTACTTAAAACACACTTTACTCAAGGCAATGTTCATACATAATTTCCTTCATTATGCTCGTAATTTATGCATGTTAAAAAGACTGCACACAGAAAATAGATTCGTAGCAGCGTCTGCACTGCCCTAACAAGAAAAGAGGTGAACACTTCAATAAAACATCGTCTCGTCTCCACTTCAATCTCAGACCTTAATGAACCTTTCAAAATGCGTTTGCATAATTTATTTCAAAACGAGAACCGTAATTGGAAATTCCCTTTTCTGAAATAATTAGTTAGCCAAATCTACCTCAGGTGTAACAATTTCCATCTCATGAAAAAAATATCATTATCATCTACCTAATTTGTTATCTTATGATAAATAAAACAAACAAGCAAACTTTACACAGCTTCTCATTTCTATTATTTAAATATTAATGCTACTAACAAAACTTTATGTCAAAGAAGTGTACAATTCAGCAAAGCTGGACCAAATACATTGGCAAAATTCTGATAAAACACTTCTAAATCGCTAAATTGTATTTTGTATGTCAAGAAAATTTTTCTAAATTTATTTTGAGGCTTTTGAATTTTAGACTATCAAAGTTGAATTTAAAATGCAGCTAAATAAGTAAAAGTAGTTTGTATTTTGAATGTTTTAAAGAAAAATTTTCAGAATGCACCAAGAATATTTGTATTTTCAACTGAAGTATTTGGTCAGCTCTGAAATTCAGTGAGTCGCTTGTCATTTGGCGACATTGCACTTCATAACTAAGAAAAGTTGATTATATCGAAAGACGAAATGTGTTGAATGACAGATCATGTCCCTTGTTAATTGAATTTGGCAAATATTTTGCACAAAGTATACAGAAAACAGATTTGCAAATGTTTCTCGTGGAAATGTAAACACAAATATTGACACAGACATATGGAGGGAATGAAAATACGTGTATGAATTATGACTTGTGAAGAAGTTGTGCTGTGCACATAATAATGAGATAAAGTCGTCCGCATAAATTGAAATGAAAGAGATGCTGGGTGAGATGGGGATCCTAATAATATTTTCACTTGGAATAATAAACATTTACATGAGAGAATTCATAAAGAAAAGTGAAGGAAAGAGTCGCAATTGGAATATAGGAACGTGTGTGTATTTATGGTTTATTACATTATGCATCTTAGACGGGCAGAGAGTGTTGTGGAATTATTCATGAATGCCTCGTATAGAAATGAATGTTTTCGTGTATATAAGAGACTGGTTGTGACATGATACTGTAATGGAAGAAATTGTGAGGACGATATGATAATTTGGAAGTACATGTGGGAGGGCCACTCATCTCATCTCCCTTGTGACGGCTCTTTGACGTGAATCCTTCAGCTCTGTTTATTTATTTTCAAATTCTTCATCATCGCCCATCATGCGCCACTGCACAGTCCTCACATCAAATATTTCCAAACATCTTCCTTTCCCGTACAGTCATTTCCTTTCCTTTTTACCTACAAAACACAAATTCATACGAATATTTTCTCGCCAAGGCTTTCTCATCAAATCTCAGCCTGTTTCTCAACAAGAAATACATTTACATTTGGTAAAAACAGATCTCATCTACCAGAAATCATTTTTTACTACAGTGCTAAAAATATCAAACGTTATTTGCGCAGCGAGAAATATTTTCGTAATAATATTAGAGTGAATGCCTTGAGTATTAAATAAAACAGAAGAGTGAGCAAAATACAAGAAGAGAGATTAAAATGAATTTATTACATTTGCATTGCATTTCACTCAGCTGAAAACTAAAGCACTCAGGATTAGACTGCACACAAACAAATAATACGCGAAAGTAGAGTAATCCGATTCAGACGAAAATGAGATGGCAAAAAGCATTGGGAAATTATTCATAGCTGTACACAATGCAAACACATCTGCTGGTACTTATGATTATGAGTTGGAATAATTTCATTCACAATAAGTACAACTTCTTCTGTGACCACTAAAGAGTCCTCGTGTAATAATAACGTCCTATGATGCACACAGAGCGATGTAATATTCGCAAGTAGTCATTTCCTATGCCAAAGCTCTGCCAGCACTAGTACACATCATGTGTGCAAATAATTTCTTTACACATAAGAATATATAAGCACCGCAATAGAAACGCTAAGTACATAAGTACAATCCACCACCCAATTCCAATGCGACACATAACTAAATAAGAAAACATAAAAAACAACCTTCTCTTATAATCATACCGCAACAGAATCCCACTGTCATATAAAAACATGCATAATATTAAACATCACACTTCTACCACATATATTATTATTATATTTTACAGTCTCCTACATATTTTTAGACATATATTTCCATACCTCTTCTTCTTATAATTCAATTACATTAAAAGTTAACACTACGCTCGCCTTAACAATTCATAACGATGCGAATTCATTTATATTAATGTACAAAAACACCAGCTATGCAAAATAAAGTGTTGTAGGTACAAGTATAAGTGTAATTTTGCATATAGAATTATTACCCATAAAATATTATATCTATAGTACAGAAATTATTACATTTATTTTATATAATGACACACATATTCTGTATATATAGATATTACTTTGTATGTATAATGTCAAATGTATTCATAATGCTTTTTTCTACATTTGGTATGTAAGAGTAAGAAAAATAATAGAAATGATGGTAAACATTATAATATTTTCATCTGATTAAAATTCAGCAAAGTATTCAGAATGTGTGTCATAGACGTACACACAGAAAAGAGCGAGTCTTAAGTGAAGGAAACTGTACACACATTTACATTGTAAGATGGCTACGCGAGTAGGTATGAGTATGATATTACATAATAATATTATGTGACACTAAAAGACATAAATCTCGTTGACAAATTTCGTTTGTCCTAGCAATGTGCCAGCACTGGTGGTTAATATGTTCTTACTATATGTGAATGGGTATAGGTATAGAATATATAAGATGTACGTATATAAGGTGTGCCCCGCGTGCGTTGGCACTGTGGAAATAAATTATGGATGAAAGTACGGCAAAGGAGACGAGAGAACTGAAGAATAGAACTGTGAGCCATACATCAACTCCAAACAGTCGTCTTTGCGACTAGACAGCCCAAGATGAGATCAGACTTGATTTGACTTGAGAGAGACATCATCTCTGCAAATCTACAAATACAAATTAATTTACTACACTCAAATCTCATCAACTATACATATCCCGTCCACTAACACAATAATCACCCGAATCATTCCTCTCTATACAAATCCTAACTTTTCCCATCAGAAACCAAACACAAAACTTTGCTGCTAAAATTATTGACTGATCAACTATTGCAACTTACACACAGATTATGGATGCAGTGATCGAGTGATAACCTACTTTGTCAATATTAATATAAAATATATTTTTCAACAAAAAATTCAAATGTTGTGTAAGGCACTTTTTAAATAAAGAAAATTGAATTTAAGTGAATAAATAGATTTCACATTCTCAATTTACTCATTTAATTTTATTTGTAAATATTTCTTTGTATCATCTATAAGATTTCTAGCTTGCTAGCACTATCTACTAGTATCTACCCAATTTCAATTAATTTATTCTGAACTAAAATACGTAGATAGTAGAGGCCGGCCCCCAACCCAAAACCCAGAAATTGGGCCAACCCAATCCGATTTGGGTTGGGTTGGGTTTCAGTTTTTTCGAAGGTCATTAAAAATGGGTT
>JABASD010004296.1:0-16082 GCA_019776165.1 Pogonognathellus flavescens
TCAATGGGCGAATCAACCTTAATTAGCTGTAATTGCAAATGTATTTGGAAATTAAGGCGTAAAGACCATGGTCACATCGCCGTGAATAAAAAACTACTATTATTATTATTACAATAAAGGTATTCAGTTTTATTCTGAACTGCCACGAAGCAATATTATATTCTATTTAATATGAAATTGAGCTTTTTTAGCTTTTATCTTTAAGTCTGTGGCTGCAATAAATGATAACAATGAAATAAGCGTTTTAGTTCGAATTCCGTATATGCTTTACTTGCAGAATAACAGCAGAATAATATTCTATGTGTGGTTATTTCTCAGACTTATACAGCAATCAAACGTATGATGAATGTTTTTTGGTCTTCCTGTGTGGAGTAATATTGTATCACATCAGTACAGTGCCACATCCTTTTTCAGGGTCAATAACATCAAGCTTTTTAATAAAAATGTACTTGATTAATAATATTATGTTTGTAACTTTAACTTTAAAAACCAACCTGGGCTTGGAATCCTCCTCCAGCGACTAATGTTGGTTAGTAACAAACAGATTATGGACAGGAAACGCTTCTACATAAAAAGAGAAAAAAATCAGCAGTTTGTGCATTCAGCTGAGGGCATTCGCTCTACGCTGCCGCTCCTGTTTTCCATTTCGTCGTTTTTGATTGATGACCATAATATTCTCCCAAGAAAGTAACAGTGAGAGCAATAAGAATTCAAAATGAATATTGTACGTGGTATTACATTTTCAATTTTCAGTCTGGTGCTTCTTTTTGCGTTACTCTCTGGCAATTCCAACAGCGCTGATGCGACAATAATAAAACGACGAGCAGGGGTATAGCTTTAATTTATTTTCTCGATTTCATTTTTAAATACATAATTGTCTTTGATAAATTTTTGTTATAATTCGAGTGGTTTAAATATACAAATAGAAAAACTGCGATCGGATGTGCACACAAAATTACGAACCGGTTTGTGCCTTTTGGGGAACGGGAAGGGGAAGGAAAACATTTTCAAACAAATGCGAATTTGAAGTTGCGAGTTGTAAACAGGGAAGTAAGTTCATGCATAAAGATTAATAGACTCAAAATGATTCTTTGTTATAGCGGCCAGAAATTAAAAAATTGTTTTTTTTTTTAATTTTTAGCATGGCTATTTCGCAAATCTGGAGTATGCTAAAAGGATGCTTCTACAAAATAATCACGACCCCGGTTGCGTTAAAACTTTGATGCAAAACAGTTCTGATTTCTTCGGGTAAAATTGTACAAATTCAAACATTTTAAAAGATTGTTTCTTAACACAATCAGTAGCCATATAAATATATTATTTGTTGTTTAATACTACAGAAATTATTCAAAATGTTAGTATAAATTATTCTTCATAATATATCTTTCATTCATTAATTGTTTTTATATTGTTTCTATATTGACCAATAAATACATTTAAAGAATGGTTTAATAATCAGCATGTTAAACAATTCAATATAATTTGTCGAATTAATATGTGTAATAAATATTGCTTAAAAATATTGCATTGTATTTCCTGTCACTTCTTCAGTACAGTCACAACTACATTATAATTCTATAAATAGACGGATTCGCAATGAAATTAAAAGGTTTACATAAAAACAAATTAATTTTTATATTAAACGGAATAAAATTCAATGATTAAGTAACGAATAAAATGCGAATCACGAAGTATGGCAGGTCATTCTGCACTACAGAAAGATCCTGCACAAGAGAATGAAGAGTCTGTTCAAACTTCTAGTTCACACTTACACTTGCAACAAACAGATTTACCGGTAAAAGGGAGAATAGTATGCACATGTTTATTCTTATGATAAAATATTATGACAATTAATTACATTTAATATAATATACCCATTTAAATCTGAGTGAACACAATTACGATATTCGGTACTGTGCTATATAACTATTTGGAATCACAATGTAAACTGAAGCGTATAAAAATAAAATATATAGCAATATAATATGTATATATGGTTTAAATTACAAATGATTGAACGAAACATTAGAAAATAAATCATTCTATCCGTGTTGGTGGTCGAATGACTCTAATTATAATTCGACGACCGTTTCCTCGTTGCTGGGGAGGTCCTCTGGCTGTTGTGGGTGGTTCTTCTGATTCTTCATCTTCACGATCATCATCTAAAGGTTCGTCTTCTGCAGGATCTGCGGTAATGAGAGGGAAATTTCCAGGATCGGTAACTGTAAGACCGGGAAATTTACCGTTGCTAAATTGACTTTTCCCTTGATATCCATTTGGACTGTCGAGTTCAAAATTTGCAATGTTGTTGGCTCGAACAACTTCAAATGATGGTTTTCCACCACCATGCCCTCCTAAATAAAATATCAGCAAAATGACATAAAATTAAGTTGCTTAATATATTTCTAATTCCAGTATTTTCAGGAAAGTATAGTATAATTTTTGTAATTTTCTTTACCGTATCCTCCAAATGGGACGTCCGTGGAAGCTGGTGCACGAATGTTTACTTGAATTGGACGTATTTTGCGTGCCCTGTTTTTTCTTGTTGGAGCGCGAATATTAACCCGGATAGGGCGAATTCTACGAGATCTGGCCCTGTTTGGCTTGCTGGTTTTTGGAGTTGTATCTTCGTCAGTTGGAAGATCTGCTGGATTATCATCTGGATTCCTGGGGATGGTGTCATTACTAACACCTCGAATAAATACACCAGGCGATATCTCAATCAAAGGGATGCCACCCGGACCCGTTTGCCTTTGTCCTCTTGGTTCTTCGGGAGATGTTTCCCCTACAATTGTAAAAGGATCACCAGAGGCATTTGGATTTGAATTTGGTGCAATTCCTGCTGGAGAATTATTGGGAGCTAAAGGCACAATGTTAAAAACCTGGAATCCTGGAGGAAAAGCTAATTGTGGACTGCGTATCGCTGTAAATCAACAATTTACATTTAGTCATAAAATAAACCGATATTTATTTCAACTATTATAAATACACTATATATACTGCGAATTTTTATTAATTAGTGACATAAAATCATATTTATATGTAATTTATATTAACAAAACTATAGTTTTTATAACCTGGTAGTGAATTCAAAAAATCTTGAGAGTTAGCCAATTGCATCCCGCATGATGCAAAGAGAATGTAGAGTGCGAGCTTCATTTTAAGAGCAAAAATATAACTTTACTCTACACGGTACCTTGATAAGCATTGAACTGAAAGTGAAAAAACTAGCTTATAATATTTTCTTTTATATATACGATTATTTTATCATACATGACAGGTTGTATGTAGCAGCATAAAGGTTGCACTTTTGTGGGAAAAATTTGTGGAAGACATGAGCTGTATTATATGCACAGTTTCTGTAAAATGTTTGCGGTTTGCGTGAAAAAATTGGTAATGCAACTTCATTCTTTTGAAATGTTTACGTGATTGCTTTGGTCTGAAACAGAAAACAGAGTTTCATAATCATGTAATAATAATTTAATAATAAGCCTGTGTCCTTACAGAAATGTACCTGACCTAGACTTATTGCCTCCTGCCGTCCGTCCTGCTGCCGCCGTTGGGTTGTCTGTTGATGTGAATATTCTTATATAATAAAAGTTAAACTACACCTTCAATAATTATAGTTTTGTGAAAGAATATCGCAATGAGCTAATTAAGCCAAACAAACAGAACAAATGTACATACACGTTATTAATGTTTAATTTTTAGAACGATACTTAATCTAAATAATTGTGGATGCAATATATCTGATTAGAAGTGTATGGGTAAACAATAAACATAGACTTAGCTAATACACTAATAATGGACAAGGTGGAACAATAAAAATCTGAAAGAGTGTAAATGGTAAACGATAATTACATTGAACATGACATAAATTTTAATAATATGCATAGTATAAACATAACATTCCTGGCGGTAGCCTAGCTGTAGTATACGCAAAACGCAAAAACCGTTAAAAGTAGAATAAATGTATTTCTAATCTAATTTTTCAACGTATTTCAATAATTTTTTCAGAAAAAATATTTATTCCTTACCAACATAATACCGAAAGCTACTATTTCCCTTCAATTGTTCAATGAATACTCAACTAATTAATTTTTTATAACTATAGTTGCAATTGAAGTGAATTGTAAAAGTAATGAGTAATGACTTAAAATAGTGGTGTGCTAAGCAAAAACAGCTTTTAAAGTTCACATAAGCCAACATATATGAACTCATATACACGTCTTCACATTTTATATGCATTGTGAATAAAATAACAATTCTGTAAACCATCAGAATCCCAATAGTTATACTAGAAGAAGTTACATCATGCTAGATGACACAAAATGTACATTATGAATAGGAGAATAGCAGAATGAGACAGAAGTTTTTATGCAGACACTCTTAGACTTTTACGCTTCCACAAAAATAGAAGAAAAAGTTGCCTTGAGCGACCATTCTTCCATTTCAGGCGGACAAAATACATTATGCTACGCCAACTCGCTTTATAATGACTTCTCCATATAATATACGTAAGTGCATATTTATTAGGTAATAATTTCAGCTTGAAGTGCAAATGATTTGTTTTCCACATGACAGTCAGAACAAAATAAGTACTCTTTTGCAGAGAAGTAAATTGTTATTACTGGAATTGCATAGCAACAAGAAGCAGTATTCATATTAAAATCAACGGTTGCGTGTTCATATTTAATTTGTGAACAAATGAGTGCTTGGATTTAAGTAGAAAAACTGCAGCCGAATTAGATGTGCATGAGTTTGCAAATTGTCATTTTTTCCCATGTGATTTTTCTGGAAATGTAATGGTTGCACACAAGGGCGTATCTAGGCAGCCCAGGCATACCTCTTCCTCCTTTTTAAACTGAAGCTAGATATTATTAGAATTTTCAGAAATAAATTCTCCAAAAGTATAAAATTTGACTTTCAAAGAATAAAAAATTGTTTGTGAATTTAATATGTTTCCAGTTCATTTTAGCCTAGAATGTGTTACGGATTTTTGCGGATATTATGAACAATTATAAGAATTAAATGAGCGTGTGATCCCCCGAAACTTCATTCCCTGTTACTTGGTTTCACACAATATTATTATTGTTGCTAATAAAGATGACTGAGTCATATAGATG
The DNA here is from genome assembly GCA_019776165.1 of Pogonognathellus flavescens. Taxonomy (NCBI): domain Eukaryota; kingdom Metazoa; phylum Arthropoda; class Collembola; order Entomobryomorpha; family Tomoceridae; genus Pogonognathellus; species Pogonognathellus flavescens. The sequence goes on from JABASD010004296.1 coordinate 5,127, forward strand.
TCCATGTACGTCATTGTATTTTCTATGCTGATTTGAAAAATGTGTTAGTAGTTATGACTTTACATTTTTACTTTGAAAATCAGAAAATAAATTTGGGTAGTATTATAACTTCAGTAAAAAATTAGTAAACTAAGCCACCAATCATTTTGTAAAACGTGATGGAGTAGTGTTAAAACTTTTCATTTTCTTCGATTTCATTTCATTTGCCTTGTTCACCCAACACTACGCACATCAAATCTATTACTGTTAAATAACTCCGTTGATCTAACTTTCCTACCTTGTTGGTTTGTTTCACAAGTGAGTTGCGGTGTTATTATTTTTGACTTAAATCAGAAACAGTTATAAAAATTAAAAATTATTATTTACATCGTGTAGTTTAATTCAGAAGTTAAGAATAAAAACTCTTGATACTCTTGGTTATTTATCTGTATAAAAATTCATGAAATAGGAAATTTACTTATGTGTCAAAGTATTTTTAATACTATAATATTTTCAAAATTGTGAACTAAATTATCAAGTAAACAGGTCGTAAGAGAGTTCATAAAATTGACTGAACAAACAGTCACCACATTTTTCTTACTTTATAATTTGGAATTTTTCCTTATTACTTACATTAATCCATTCCGTTGACCCTGTTAGAAAAATTGATTGCGAGTATCTATATTAAATTAACAAAGACTAATTATATTTAATTTATGTAAAAAACTTGATGAAATATTTACATTATTATAATCCCCTGTAGGTAAACCCATTACAGGATGGCAGCTGCAAAAGATAGCTTCAAGGACAAAATCGTCCTTGTGACCGGATCCAGTTCGGGAATGGGTTTGCATATGAATATTAAATTCGCCACACTGGGGGCAAAGGTTGTGGTACAAGGTCGGGATGAAAAAAGAATGAGCGAAGCAGCTGAAAAATGTTTAGCCGCATCACCGTATAATTACAAACCACTTCAAGTTAAAGCTGATGTGAGTAAAGATGTCGACTTGGTCCGTTTGGTCAAATCCGTTGTGGATCACTTTGGGCGTTTGGATATTTTGGTTAATAACGCTGGAGTGATTGCCATGAGTCCAATTGATGACCCTGATTTGATGAAGAAATTCGATGACCAAATGGCTATTAATGTTAGAGCTCCTGTACTATTGTGTTCTCTCTGTGCCCCCCATTTGATTAAATCCAAGGGAAATATTGTCAACATCTCCAGTGGCATTGGACTTCGAGCAGTAAGCATTCTCAACAATTTTTTTAGCAAAAAAATCATGTTATCTTTTACTTGTATATAAATTGTACGAGATCAATGAAAGGTGAATTTCGGGGATCATGAGACAGTTTGAACGAAATTGCATTCTATTCATTTTCCCACATGAAAATTCATTACGTATTTTACATACATATTTCTATACTCACTCAGCAATATTTTTATGATTTCTGAATATGTTGAGAAAATAATTTTTCGATAAAAATTAATGGTTTATTAAAAATTGAAGTTTCCAGGTGCAATTGGTTATAGCACGTCCAAATGGGCTGTTATGATGGTAACAGAAGTTTTGGCATTGGAACTGGGACCCAAAGGGGTTCGAGTAAATTCCATCAACCCAGGATTTATTGAAAACCAGGATTGGCACGATAAGGCCGGATATGGACCTGAAGTGGGCATCGCTTTCAAGAAAGGCAATCCATTAGGACGTAATGGAACGATAGAAGACATTGTAAACATGGTCGTGTTTTTGGCTTCTGATGCCGCCTCTTACGTCAATGGAGCCGCCATTCCCGTTGATGGAGGAATTACTAAAACTATTCAAGGCACTCAATAGATTTACTACGTGTGACTAAAAACTGGCCCTGAAACATTAATGAAAAAATAATTCATATTGCCTGAACAAATAAAGAAAAAAAGCATTCTGTTCTGAAATTCTGCATTGTTTGTGCTTTCTTATTTGAGGTATTAATTAAAAAACAGCTTTAATATAAGCACCGCGCTCGCATTTTGTCGTTAGGAAATATATCAAATTGTAAAATTGGGTGTCCGACTTGGAATTATACGGCAAAGCTTTCTTCTCAGAAAGCTTTCAATAATTCATTTTGTCTTAGAAAATTTGTAAATGTTCATCCGTGCCTAATGGACACTTCACAACTATCACAGCCTTCAAGTATGAAAAAAGTACAATCTGAAAGTTGGCAGAATGTTTTTCCACAATCGGAATATTATAGCAGGGTATGGTATAACATCCCATGTAAATAGAAGAGATTCAAGAGTATGTCAGTAGCACTATGTAAACTTCCAAGTTGGACCCTCCAAGTCAAATATGGAGTGTTTTTCCGATTTTTCAAATTACTACAATAAATTGTTTTGCAATTTTAGAAGTTTACATACAGTTTACTACAAAATATATTTTACCCCTACCCTTCAAAATCGGTTTTTGTATACATTCTATATTACGATTACAAGTACTAAAACCGTAGAATAGAATTTAAAAGATACAAAAAATAAGAATCAGGGAAATGTGCTGCGAAAGGAAATGATGAAATGAATTATAATTGACTTAATAGCAATACCTGTACTTTTTAAATGTTCCGTTTATTATGTTACTCACTACATGTCAAACAATATTTGTATGTCAATTAAATTGAATTACCTATGACTCAATAAAATTACCCAACACGTTAAAGTGAGACAAACTTGATTATGATTGGTGATGAATAATGAGACTAAATAAAATCTTCTTTTTTTCTTTGCTTTCAAGGCTTGAGCACTCACTCGGAATAATGGCCAATGTAATATACGTCAATATTATTTTTACCATTCATTAGTAAACCGAAAACCACAAATTGACATGTTTTCTACTTGTATGTTGTATAAAGATGTTTGCCCTTCGTTTCGTAATAACAGGAAGTTCACGAGGATGTTTTTACCCATTTTTGCACCGTGTTTGGATAGACTATCATCCGTAAGGCTGTGGCAGTGGTTGGGTCTCTCAGAATAGTATAAATAAAAATGTTACAAAGAGGTATAATATACTTGTTTGAAAGAAAACTATGAGTTTATCCTTTTGCTAAATAAACTGTTACAATTATTAATTATAATAACAAATGTAAAGAGACCGTCAGGGTCAATTGAAATATTTTGTTTGGTATTTTATTATTTTACCGTCTATATCACACCAAAAACTGCTAACCAATCCATTTCCACCACTACTAGCCCGATACATTCCCACCACTGCCAACCCGATACATTCCCACCACTACTTTTATGCACAGACTACAGACAGACGGATATCAATATCAAAATGTTTATTAGACCTGACGGTCTAATAAACATTTTGTGAACGTGTAGACAGGTAAGTACCAAGGGAGATAAATTAATATTTAAGTTCATTAAAACTAGAACAAATTTCATTTTTTTCTTACGAAGCTTATGATGGTTAATATCCCTCTAGAAATAACAATGAGTTCTAAAAGGGGAGAATTATAGTTTGTGTATGAGAAAGGCACGAGTCGTGGTCAACCATTTATAGATATTAAGGAAAGGATTTACCAAAATGGAAGGCTAACGATTGACTTATAAGTAATCAGTCTTTTATATTAAAATATTCGCAATATTCAGGTAACTGTGGTTTGCACAGTTTGTAGTAGTTAGATAATAGATAGGTATATGTACAAAATTCATGCTTCTCCAAACAGAGAAACCGCAGTAAATGTGATTCAATTTTTCTTGGTTTCCTTTTCTGAAATCATTCTATTTCCTGTGCTTACAGTTATTTTCATCATGATTAAACAAACAATACTTAAATAATATAAATGTTGTGTCAGCTTTCGCTTAGTGAAATATTTCTTCCTTGACGACTTGAAAAGTCTTTACAAGAATTAGCCAGTACCTAATTTTGCAAGGAAGCGCATAACTTGGTATTTCAGTTATTAAGTTAAAAATTACAACCTGTAATTGTTAATCATTTGCCTATTTTAATTAGTAATTAAAATATTGTATTTCTAAGCAACTTCTAATAACATTTCAATAATAATAGAGATTAAGCTCATCAGTATATTGCGTTATACAAAATGTTTTAAGATAAAACTACTTACAAGTAACTGCTTAATTAATTTGGTTGAATTCATTAAATAACTTACTACATTTTAATTAATTTTTCAGACTGTCTGTGAAAATGAGGGCTATATTCCCAGTTGTTTTATTGTCCTGCGTGAGCTTTGCCATTGGTGCCAAAGTTCGTGTGTCAACATCAGAAGAACTGAGATCCGCACTGAAATCTGCATCGCATGGGGATCACATTACTCTTGAACCGAAAACATTTGAGGGCGACTTTTCAATAGAGATTGACGGTGTGACTCTAGCTGGGACGAATTCATATGGAAAAACAGCAACAATTAAAGGAAATACTGCTTTAAGCGTCAAAGCAAACAACGTTGTTGTCGAAGGAATGTTTTTGAAGGGACAGCAATGGGCCTTGAAAATGAAAAGTCATAACGGAAAGGCAGAGGCGCTTAAGATGACAGGCGATGTGTTCTTGGATGGCAACAACGTGAAATTGGCTAGTACTGAAACCGATGGAGACGTTACAGTCCAATCTTCTAATGGCAAAATTAGCTCCAATGTAATGGACTTGCTGAGAGTGAATGGTTGCAACAATGTTTTCTTAAGTAACTTTTACACAAGATTACTCAAAGAGGTACAATGTCCAAATGATATTGGCGTTACAAATATAACGGGTAAGCCAAAATCAAAAGACTGTACATGGTACCACTTTTGGCGTAGTTGTTGGTGGGGTTAAAGCAATAAATCAAAATTGTAAGCCATAAAATTCAAACATTTCATGAAATATTCTTCCTCGTGAAATTTAAGTCTGGCAAACAATAAAAAAATCCATGGAATATCTCTCATTTGTTTCTTTCGTCATTGAATTATTATGCCTATGAATTATTATTTAGTTTATATTATATCTAGTAATTGCATGCTGTAATTCTACCCAAAATAAAATAGATAACTATAAGATATTCTTAAAGCATTATGACTATAATATTAGGTTTCAATTAATCTTTCACAGTTTATATTTTACCCAAACTATATTTAAATGAACTGTTTGTTTATAACTTTTAAATGTTGAAGTTTATTGTAAATAAAAGTGTCTTCAGGCTGTAAAACATACTTATACATAATTGTGCATGTACTACCACTATTTCTGCACTCTTTGCTAAACTACTTGCTAATTCTTTAGAATACAACTACAATTCTAATTTTGAAAAGGTGAATAATGATGAGTGTCCATTGTATTGTAATTAATTGTATTATTTCTTTATGTAATCTTTCCGTTTGCGAAATCCGTTTGCTTATAGTCAGAACAGAAAAGGGCCCTTTTTAGAAAGATTGTTTAGCTACCCAACGTAGGATGTAGGAGTTTAGCTGTGTGAAGAAATAATTAAACAGTCATATACAGTACCCTGGCTAACAATAACAATCTGAAGGTCCGTAAATAGTTTTTATTGTAATATACTTAGATCAGGTTAATTATACTATTAAATTTTGACACACAAAAAACAGTTATTCAGTTATCACAAAAGATTGAAAGCGTTAACACAGACAATGAATTCCGTTTGAATTGAATAGCCCAGTTGCGAACTATGCAAGTATTCAACCGTGTTTGAGTTTGAATATTGAACATGAAGTAATAAAAACATGAATTAGGAAATTATCGTTTCATAACTGAATTTATAGTTACACCACATGAGAATATCATTATGATCGTGGAAATACTACGTTCATGACATTTCTGGCCTAATCAGTAATGGCGAATATAAAATTAGCGAATTTATTTATATTTTTTGTTTTAGTAGTACCTTCTCTTTTCGTCCTCACTACATCCGAAATTTTGTTACCAACAACTCAGAAAAAGTCTCATGAGATTGGAATACAATTGACTGAATCTGAAAAAGACTGTCATGTTAATTTTATATTTTACAAAAATATCCTTGATATTAAACCATTAAATATTGTGGAATCCCATTTATTAGGCTCATTGTCAGAAATTCTTATTCCTTACACGTACACAAGATTCGATACACTGGATAATTTTTGAGCCCTAAAATTCAATTGCACAGAATCTAGTTTCAGTAGATTTATATATAACAAAAAAAGAATAGAATCCCACCAGAAATATTTTATGGAACCCCGACAATGCACTTCACGAAACGCAACAAGAAAAAAGATGTTGGAACATCATCTGTCCTCACCGCATTTATATTCTCGTTTTAATTGCATTGCTCATATTTTAGTGAATTTAAATGCAAATCGTAAAATTGAATTATTATTCACAGAATATATAATAAACAGCTTAAATTTACACCTGGAATTCACAATCTACAACCACCGAAATGATAAATCTGACTTGTACTTCCCAACAAAACATTATTATTACAACCATGCCCAATACACAACCATTCATATTCTATTGAAAAAAGAAGGCAGTGAAAATTTAGACACTAATTCTGCGACTAAATTTTGGTACAATGCAAATAATCATTATGCAAACAATATTTTTGTCGATTTCTTGTCAACATTGCAATTAATGCACTTTATCCACGTTTATGGTAACAACCACTCCGTGTATTTTCCTTGTGACAATCGTCAATGTATTCAACCGATACCCATACAAATATCATATCTGCGGAAAAGAGCTATGAAAAAACTCATTGAAATCAGACCAAAGATAATTCCCACCACAAGTGACGCTAGAAGATGTTTCAAGTTTTTAAAAAATATGACATTCAGAAATTTACCTCCCGTTCCGGGATATCCAGCAGGTGGTTTGGTGCTGACTTCAGAAGTTCTTTCTAATTTGTTAAACACGTCCTCCAAAATTTGTCATAACGAAGGTTCGTTTACAGATCTAAGGACGAAGAAGAATAAACAGGGCGTTTCCAAATCAATTCAACTGAATTTCCGAAATGCGGTTTTAGTGAATTATTTACAATATTTAAATGTAATGCCTTTGGAGAGGGTCACATATGGATTTGTATCATGTACCAATTTAGATACAGACAATTTATCATTTCAAGCTTATCTTAAACCGTTTCCTCTGTCACTTTGGATTGCAATCGTCATTTCATTTATTTTAATTTCGGTTATTTTACATACAGTGGTATTCATGAAAAAAGATGTACCACATCTGCGTTTGTTTTCATTAATTTAACGTATTTATTAGAAATCAGTTATTCTTACCCTAAAAAACTGAACGAATTATTTTGGCTTAGAATAATTACTGGAGTATTTTTGTTAGCGGGAATTATTTTAACAAATTGTTACAAAGGAATTGTTACTACAGACTTGACGGAAGAAAGACCTTACAGACAAATTCGTTCCGTCGCTGATATTTTGGAACACCAACTGCAGATTTGCGGTTCTATTCTTGATATCGGAGAAATTGACATAAAATTGATGACGATATCGGCACTTTCTCATTACTATTGTCAGATGAAACATCCTGGTAGAGAGTTAGCAAATAACCGAAACTGTTCCATACTACAGACAAAAGTTTATGATATTGAAATGAAAACTAAGGACACTGTTGAGAAAGCTTTTCAATTGTGCAATAAACTACCACGGTGTAAATACGATAAAAACTCCTTCATGACAAACTTTCTTGAAAAACAAAATAAAACAAATGACAAGAAAAAGGAATCAATAATTGCAAATTTGAAATAACATCCAGGATTTCCCTTTGTTAGCCCTCAACAGTGGATTTCCAAATGCAACAGTTCATTATTCGTTGACAAGAGCTGTCAGTTACACAGATTCTTTAATGAATCCTAATGGAATATGGAAGGTGAACCAATAATTCCTAAACGAAAATTATATATCAGCAAGGAACACACAATTCTCGACGAAATGACTTTGGTAATTAAAAGTGATTTTCATGATTGATTTCAATTACTGCAGAATTATTACACTACTCGTTTATACCGTATAATTCAGTCTGGCATTTATGCAGAGTGGGAATATTTTTCGTCCAGAGAAAACTTTACCATGTGCAGACATTGCGTGGAAAATTTGCCAAGGGCACTTGGGCTGTTCAATTCAAGTTTGGAAACAATTTTCTATATTTTAAAAATTGGTTGGTTTTTAACGTTGACTGCTTTTTGCACCAAAATTTTCTGTAAGGTTAAAATCGCAAACTCGTTATTGCCTCAAGGATTTAAGCGCGTCAAAAACCTTAAAGTTGAGATAAGTGTAGAAAACCTTGACGTTTTAACTTAAAAAAGTGTCTCGATTAATTTTTGATCTTAACTACAAATTTATTTTTTGATTCTTCTGTACGCAGTAGTGTGTCAGGTCTGGGCGGCTTGCTCAATGTAAGTAGAAAATATTGTTTTGAAGTCGATGACATTAAAAAAGGTTATGAAATTTTGTTTGCTTGTCATTAAACTTATGATGGGATTTGTAAAACTCGAATTACTAAGATTACAATAATTACTAATGAATTTAAAGGTAACGTAAAGGGGTTCGTCGGTCTAGTATGCGTGTAAAAGTAATAAATGAAAATTTCATAAATTACATGATGTGCAGTGGCGTACAAACAAACTCGGGGGCCGGTAAACAAGTTGCTATCGGGGGCCCCTTTGCGGGCTACTCACAAAATTACTAATACAAAGCATGTCAAACCATTCAATGGTGTATCTACAGGTAGACACAACGAGCCTAAACCATCTTCAGTGGCGTGTCACTGTAGCATGTGGGGGATAATTAAAGACTTACAATTTTTGCGCGGATCGCAAATTTTTTTGATTTCTTGTCGTATCACTGCAAAATATATGGTTTGTTCACTTCATAATTAAAATGCACAATAATTCAAAATCGTAAATCAAATATAAAAAAAATTAAAGCTTAGATAAATTATTAAAAAACGAAATATGTCATCAATTGTTTTGCGCAATAATTTTTAATAACTACCGCCACTTTAAAAAACTAGGGCAATTGTGTCCTCGGCACACTTTGACACCACTAGACACGCTTTTTGAAATTCATACAAATAGATATTTAGCCTCGTTTTTTTGTGTCGCGAGTACCTCGTATTTTACGAAGAAGATTGAGTGGCTTATAATTTTCTGACTATGTGTATTCAAATCATTAGAAATGATTTGAAATTACAGAGTAAGTCGCAAATCCAGATTTTAAATTTTTAACTGCATTTATTGCTATAAATTTTATTCAAACTATATTTTTTGCGTGTTGCTTGGGCGCCTTCGGGGCCCCCAAAGTGCTGGGGCCCGTATGTTTTGCTTACCCTGCTTACCCTATTTGTACGCCACTGATGATGTGTATAAATATTTCATTAGTTTTAACACAAGATGTAGTTGAAAGCATGTTGATTTATTGTTCATTTTAAGGTACATCATTTTAAATCGAATACTGTGACACTGAGACCCATTAATCCCACTCATACAATATAAAATGGTCTAGAATTTACAATGTACAGCAATTATATTATAAAGACTAATTTTCCGATTCAATGTATTTTCATTTAATTTAATTTAATTCTAATTTGATTTTTTTTAATTTGATTTTTTTTTAATTAAATTAAATTTAAATTTGATTATATTTTTATTTAATCTTCTGTATTTTAATTTGATGTAATTTTTATTTAATTTGATGCATTTCCATTGATACATATTTTATTTAATTTTATGCATTTCCATTGATGCATATTTTATTTTATTTTATGCATTTCCATTTTATGCATATTTTATTTAATTTTATTTACGTATTTTAATTTTATGTAATTTTTACATTTTTCTTACCAAGCTAAGTAAAGAGATAGTAACTTTGGTATTATTTAGTTAAACGCTGACACAGTGTATTACAACACTCTCTTATGTCAGCTTGTAATGTTATAAAGCAAGATGATTCTTTCACAACTTCAACCAAAAAGAAAACGGTTGCTAGTAGCAGACCTATTCCTAAAATATAAAAAATTGTCACTATATTCGAGTTTGGTAAATCCAAACGTCTCGGTAAATTACTCATACACATTTTGCACATTGTAAAGTTTCTTTCGGATGAAATCAATTCCCATTCACCGTTAATTCCGGATTGGAGGATGCGATTAAACCGATTTGCATAATAATTGCCTAACAATTGAAAGCCTATATCTAAAATTGCCTGCAACATGTACGTATATTTATTTAAAATTTCATCCGGTTTTCCAACATACAATTTTCTTTTAGGAACTATCGGTTGTCCATTGACATTCCATTGCGATTCATTAAAAAATCGATGTATCTCATCACCCTTGTCAATAAAAACCGAATTGTTGCATTTCGATACCCACTGTTGGGGTGTAACAAATGGAAATCCCGGATAATACTCGAGACTTCTAATAATCATTTCTTGCTTTATGTCATTTGATCGATTCGGTGATCCTATAAACTTGGCTATTAAAGATCTTTGATCGTGTTTACAATTTTGTAGTCTATTGCATGATTGGAAAGCGTTCTCAATGGTAGTTTTTGATTCTTCATCAGAGTTGTAGCTACCCAATTTGTAACAATTCTTCTTGTAATACATTCTGTACAAGTCAGAATTCCCAGAAAAATTCATTTGGCAATAATAATGCGAGAGCGCCATTTGTTTCATCCTTTTTGAATCATCATCGTTCATATCTAAACTGATCGGACTGCAGCTTTTAATTTTATAGTGCTCAAAATTTGCTAGTGAATTTATTTTCTGGAATTCTCGCTCATTTGTTAAATCAACGATAACAATTCCTTTGTAACTGTTGGTTAGCGTGATGGCCATTATTAGATATGAACCGAATATAAATCTAAGCCAAAATAATGGTAACCGGACAACTCAACGCGAACAACTCAAAGCTGCACCAACTCACCGCAGGTAATTCATTGCAGGGCATAATTTGTAGCAATACAAATAGGCAGCAGAACAAAACTTGTAGC
>JABASD010004297.1:0-16076 GCA_019776165.1 Pogonognathellus flavescens
GTGTAAGTGTAGTGTTCTGAGCACCTTAAGCGAAAAGTGTAGTGTAAGTGTAGTGTACTGAACATCTTTAGCAAAAAGTGTAGTGTAGTGTAAGTGTAGCTATTTCATGCCGGGCTATGACCGGAACCAAGAACCGAACCAAGCCACTCCGGTTTGATTATTCATTTTCGAACTAAACCCGGTTCCGGGTCGGTCTGGTTCTTCTACAAATGATCCCGGTTTGGTTCGTGTATTTTATGTGACTGCTCTACCAAGCGTATGTAAAATGTCACAAAATGTATTTTTGGTATAAAATTGCAAGTCTTTACCGATTTCAGCAAAAATTGATTTATTTTCGCTAATTTTGGGATTATGAAACGGATTTTGCTTCAAATGTTGGTTTGGTTTGTTTCCTAGAAATGTTTTCGAGGTTTAGATTTGGTTTGGGTTTAGAAGTTAGATTTCTATATACCGACTGCGGTTCGGTTCGTTTCCTAAAAATCTGGAAAATTTTCACCTCTAGTAGTAGGTAGTATTTGTGTTTCCTTATACTTTATATTGTAGATGATGATAATAATATTTAACTTGGTGATGTACTGCAATGACGAAGACAATTATTGTTTCTCGTATCACTTCATTTAATTGTTTTATTTCCTCACATTCATCTATATTTTGTTCACGTACATGTCCGATGGCAGCCAGAGTAGTATATATGTAGCACAGATTATAAATGTATCACCATGGACCGCCCTGGGCACCTTGAACTTTAACTCATAATTATTAATATTTTACTATGTGCTTAGTCAAAGTCAAACCTTGATAAGACAACATGCAGAGCCTGACTGACTGACTGAATTATAATATAAGCCACAAAACTGATGGACGTTCTTTGTGTGCATGACGGCAAATGTTAAAATCTAATCGCAGTCATTTAAATATTTAGTTTTACTACGGATTTCTCAATCAGACGTGAAATTGCATATTCAGATTCACCAAGTCGTTCCCACTTCTATTGTTGTATCCAAAAATATCTCATCGTGCTGAAATTAGTTGACATTGTGGAATTTGTAACGTTCAGTTCAATTATACCGTTAAGTTAACATTTGGACTCTTTTCGGCACAAATCAAAACAAAAATCACCGAACATTATACCATGGGGTCAGGGCAAAGTAAGACTTTCAAATATTATGCTTTAATTATAATTGTAAAATTGTCAGAGACATTAACAAAACTATTAATTTTTGAATTGACAGAGCAAACAAGGAAAGTTGCTATTGCAGCAGTCTCCTGCCTAATTGTTCTTATAGCAGTTGTATTCACAGTTTATTACCTTAAGAGGGATGACAAAGAAGCTCCACATGAAAATGAAACGAGCCTGGAAAGAGCAAACAGAGTCTTACAGCACCAACCAATTTTTGACGGGTTAATTTCTTATTCAAAGAACATTGTAGTAATGATAGTACCTTATACTTTCTATTTTTAGCATTTTTTAGTACAATTTAAAATATTTTAATATTTCAGTACAGGTTAAAACATTTTTACTATTTCAGTACAACTTAAATTATTTTTGGTATTTTAATATAATTTAACTTAGGTTTACTATTTTAATATATTTTAGTATAATTAAAATTATTATCATACCTTGAGAATAAGTTGAACAAGTAATACTCATTAAATTGATTACTCATTAAAGTATTAAGTATTAAGTAATTAATACTCATTAAAAATTTCTAGGATAGATAGAGTACCTCTAATAAAATTTTAATGTTATGGTTTTTGACATTGTAATTGTTATACATGAAAACATTTTTAATGGAACAGGCACAACGATTTTCCATTCAACTTGAGACTGTTCACGTACAATGATTTGAACAAAGTGAATTTCACGTGGGACTTAACAACAGTAGAACCTTGGGCAAGTGCCAATCGCTCTCACACAGATCTTCCTCGTCTAAAGAAAGGTCATGTTGGAGCACAGGTAATTAAACTCAATCTTTTTCCACTTTTACATCGATCTTATATGTTATTGTCCATTTTCTAAATTTTCCATCATTGGTTTCACTTTAGTTTTGGGCTGCCTACACTCGTTGCGACAGTCAGTACAAAGATTCAGTGGAACAAACAATTGAACAAATAGATGTCATTCACCGACTCGTAGACGCTTACAGCGATCATTTGCAATGGGCTCAAAGCTCTAAAGGTACAGAGTTGTAATGTAATCCTCTTTTGCAGTATACAATCTCAAAATCACATAGAATGGTGACTTGGCCAATCTTTTTATGTGTAAAATATGATAAGCCCCAAGCGTGTAATGCAATGTTAGTATGAGTCTAAATTTTATTATTTGCAGATATTGAAAACGCTGTAAAAAATAATAAAATTGCCAGTTTGATTGGAGTTGAAGGAGGTCATTCCGTTCAGTCCAGTTTTGGAGTTCTAAGGGTGATGTACAAAATGGGAGTTAGATACATGACACTCACACATAGTTGCAATACTCCCTGGTATAATATTCTCCTATCAAATAATTAATTATTCACAATCTTCAAAATATTATTTACCTGTTCGAAAATTTATTTATTTAGTGTTCTAAAGGTTTTAGATACAAATGATTTAGAATTGCAATTTTGTAATAATGTTTATCAATAATATGAAATTGAGAAAGATTAAAAATGAAATTCTCACTAAGGCACAATTAAAGCAAAGGAATAATTGTAAAAGCGAGCAATTAATTTCTATTGCAGGGCGGATAGTTCACCTGTCGATGCAAAGTTACTGGAACCGCAAAGCGGAGGATTATCACATTTTGGATTGGTAAATTTAACCGCATTCACAGGCATTATTAAGCATAGTGAAATAATTACTATTTGTTTAAGATATATTCTTTTAGGCAACACAAGAGCAAAAAATTGTTGAGTTGTAATGACTGCATAAGTATTTTAAGAACTTTTATTGCCAGTTAAAGTCGTAAATATAAATAATCGTGTAACTATTGGATTACTGTCGATTAAGCGGCATCCAACATAATGTTTTATCTTTTTTATGTTTAAGTTACAAAATGTTGGAATGTTGTTTGTTTGTTACAGAAAATTGTGGAAGAAATGAATCGGCTTGGAATGATGATAGATCTGTCTCATGTGTCTGCCGCCACGATGAAAGCTGCTCTACGGAATTCTAAAGCTCCTGTCATATTTTCACATTCAAGTTCACGGGCAATTTGTGATCACCATAGAAATGTCCCCGATGATGTTCTCGACTTGGTTGTAAGTACCTTTAATTGCTTTACATGTATGTAATATACAATGTACCTCACTAAATAATGAATTAATGTATTACTACCATTACATAATATAACTAGATATGTATAACGATGGGAATGTTATTTTTGTTATTTTTACAATCTTACTCCATTGTCAGTCAACTCACTGAATGTGAGTAGTAGTAACACGGCAGATTGACACAATTCATTGCATTAGGAAAGTTTATTAACCTTCGTCTCAATTTGCCTCTTTGTGTATCTTATTAACTCTTACAACAATTCAAATCTCATATCATGAATGAAAGATAACATTTTAATTGCAATGCCAATTTCTGGTTGTAGCTTCACCTTATTTTCCGAATTCAAGTGGAAAATTATTATTTTCCATTCAATTTAGGGTTAATTTTATTGAGCATGATGTTACTAGTTATATTAAATAGTCTGTGCATTTTTGTTTTGTAGAAAGAAACAAATTCTTTGGTCATGGTGAACTTTTATCCGCTCTTTATCCAATGTGACCCAACTAAAAATGCTACAATCGACAACGTCGTGGGTGAGACACAATAAAATATCTCGCATACAGTCAGTATTACTAGCTGGTAAATATTTAATTGATATAACAACACTTTACAATGGTCAAAGTTTTGACATTTTACTTTTATTGGTAGAACACATCAACCACATTAGAAATAGAACCAGTGCAGACAATGTCGGAATCGGTGCAGATTATGACGGAGTTCAAATGTAAGTCATAAAATACAATGCTCATAAAATATTTGCCCATAAGTTTGTAACTTTATGGGCAAAACGATAAATAATTTATTTTCATTTAATAATTTAATTCGAAATTCTCAGGATGCCGGAAGGACTTGAAGATGTCTCGAAATATCCCGATCTATTTGCCAAATTAATTGACTCAGGTTTGTGGACTGACGAGGAATTAGAGAAACTGGCTGGTAAAAATTTACTTAGAGTGTTTGAGAAAACTGAACAGGTAAGTGTATATCTTCATTCTATATAGTTTTATATGATATTGAGCGTAGTAAACAAGAAAACCATTGGGAAAACATTTAAAGTCGAAATATTTAATTTATTTGAAACTAAGCTGTGTAATCTGTAATAATATTGTATTTCATGAACAAAAGGTGCGAGACAGTATGAAAAATGAGCCTCCACGTCAGGATTCCATCACTCAGATGGAGATGACAGATCACGGGGTGGATCAATCTTGTTTGTCTGCATCATTTCCCCCTTCTTAATCTTAGTCAGTCAACTACTCGTTTCCTTCGAAGTTTTATATACGAAGAAAAACCAGACAGATTTAAATGGACCTAAGAAGTGTGTACGCAGTAATATCTGTACTAATACAATAACCTGGAGCAATAGATGTAAACATGTGCAGTTTAGGTATAAAAGTACAAACAAATGTTTTATATTTCCGTCTATTATAGTTAATGATAGTGCAGTGTTGGTTTTTACCACTTTAGTGACTTAACTTGAGTATTTTTTATCCAGAATCGATTGCTAAAACTAAAAATATCATTTTGAGTTTAATAAAAAAACATTGTATTTACATTTTTGCAATGACTTTTAAGCTTATTGAATGCTATGAATTCTCTGCATGACTCTTCCTTTAACATCAGAAATTCAGATGGTAAAATTAAACTACTCTACTAGTTTAACATTCTAAAGTTGGCTGCGTATCATGTAGAGGCATGAGTTGAGAAATTCGAATGTTCCAGTTCCAGTGTTTAATTTATTTTACAATTCATTTGAGTAATATTGTACAACGACACGGATAACAGAACATGATGTCATTATCATATACGTATAAGATAAGTGAATAAATACAATTCTTTTCTAACATAGGTAATTTCCGAAATACCAGAAAATACTCTTAAAATACTTAACAAGTAACACATATTTTCATATTCTGTATATCATGAAATTCATCTGAAAATTCGCTTTTAAATTGTCATTTCGTATTACAATAAATAATTCATTATTTGAAAATAAACGGCTGGAATATTTCCTTGAAAGTAAATATTTCAAATTGCGGCCCAATTTCCGTCTAGCAAAAATAGTGGATAACATGGGAGTTAATATTTGAAATACTAACCAAAATTTACGTATATATTAATCCGTGACTAAATTCATTCCAAAATTGTACAAGTAGGTCAACTGAAGACATTCTTCTGATATTCTTCCGAAATAGGGATAGATCCGTGAGTTATATTAAGGGTCGATTGTTGCGGTTGCGGTGTCTGTATTCGTTATAATTTGGCATATTTGTTCCTCTTGGAAGAACGCAGTAGATCTTTGACTTCCCGATACCTGGCACGGACATTTTCTCTCGCGGCTTTGTTTTTGAACAACCAAGTTCGACAATCTAAACAGTTTCAAAAATAAATACAATATTTGTCTTTCATATACGCTGATCTTCATATGCCTTATTAGGACTCAGGACTATTTTACATCAACAAAGTTATTTATTTATTTATTTATTTGTAGTTTTGTAAATACTCACCCTTTTTGTAGTTTGTTTTGATCAGTGAAAGATAATTTGGGTTAATTATGCGAGCAACATACTCTGGACCCGGGGTGTGGCTGTAGTCGACGCTCAAGTCGACTTCATTGGTCGGTTTATCCAGAAGAGTCAAATCCTCCTCATCTGAAACAAAAAAGATTTCATTTATTAAAATATTATCACATTTGCAAAATATTAAGCTATTCACTACGCTACCTTCGTCAGTAATGTCGATGGTGACATAATCAGTGAAGGCTTCTTCTGGCTTAACCCAGTTATTTTCACGTTTAACCGAAGTTTTGACTGTCCCAGAGAAATGAGCTTTATTATTGACGGGCAATGAGTAGTAGTACGGATAAGATTGTCCCAAACTACGCAAAGAATGCGAACGGATAATTTTCGATAACTCCTTCATTTCTTCACGTAATTTCTCAAGGTCAAAGAAACTCTCGTTCGTGCAACAGTTCCTGAACGAATTCATCAATCTGTTTTGGAAATCAAAGCGAAAAAATCTTCGTAAGCGTTCAGCAGGAAATTATCAGTTTCAAAACGTTACTAGGTATTTTAGCAATAGAAGATCCACAAGAATATCCGTACCTACAAAAACAAATATCTTGCGATTAATAATCAAATGAATACGAAGTCAAAATTATGTTGATGCGAATAATATTATTTCTACCGTGAAATATGCTGGAGGTTAAAATATAATATGATCGCAGGGAATCTTCCAAATTAAACATACGATCTCAACTTTCTCAACCTCAACTTCGTAGTAGGTCATAAGATGCAGACAAAGGATAAAAGCAGAAATGACGCTTGTTCTGGAAACTCTCACATTTCATTGTACGTCGAATAAGAAAAGATAGTCATTTTCGAAGGGTATGATTGGCTGATGGAGCACGCAAACTCTAAGATTTCAAAATCATGAGCAGAAAAATGTGAAACACTAGTCGGTGGATTTGTCATGACTCATGGCATATTTAATATGTAATTAATAATAGTATGTCAAAACTGTTATAATCCTTATGATAAAAACGTTATATAGTATTTAATTAAAAACATGTAATATTTTATTAGTCCAAACCAAAGGTATTCCAATATGTTTTGTATTCTGCATAATAATATCTTGTTTCCTACATTACCATTACTTTAATCATTGCAGGTTTCCATACACCTTGATATTTTACATAATTGATAATAATTGAATTAAATAGATCAATTTTCAAAAATGTAAATTTAACATTAATTTAGTAGATATCAACCTTTTAATTTTTGTGTGATATCATTTGTCCTGGTTCATTAAATACTCTTAAGGTTCGCCAGCCTTTCAAACTAAGTAAAACGCACGGCTTATAAAAGCCATACAATGACACTTAACCAACGTCGTATTAGGATTGAAATCTGGAGGGGTAACATGCACTCTGGGGGGGGGACAAAAATGACTTATTTCCGGTCCCTTTGTAAGATTTTTCGGAGTCAGGAGGGGGTACACGTCCCTAATGCCCATATATAGATACGCCCTTGCAAATCTTTTCGAATTTTCATTATTTTTGATTTTGATTCATTTCGTTCCAATGCAATAGTGATTTATGTGCATTATTGAAAGGTATTCTGCATTTATGGCAATGCGCAATGCTTACGAGACAAAGTTAAAATACATCATCACGTAAAGATGAAAGATCTCCTTTATTTTGGCAGGAAATTAGAATTTAGGCACATCTTGAAAACCAAAAGATAGAAAGAAAGAAAGATCCCTCAAATAGTTAATAGTTAATACATTTTTCCTCCTCGAACTCCTCGTCAATCGTGTACATGTTACCTCTTATACATCTTACCTTTGACCTTCGAAACACAATCAACTTTCATTTCAAAATTTCTCTCTTTGGACATTTGTATCCGCAATCAGTCAATCAACAATCAATCGTAATATTTCAAGGATTTAATTTTTATTTTGTTTATTTATTTAGCTTTCGTTTCAAATTCATTCATCATTGTTTATACCTTACATTGCATATATTATTCATAATTATCCTGAAACTAAAACTGCTGACTGTCACGTATCAATCAGTGCTTCAATTTTTTGCGAAAGTTTGAATCTCAATTTGATGGACTGTATTCATTCATGATTTGACATTTTACAAGTCGCAGTCAGTTGTAACATTTCAAAAGTACAGTCAACAGTTGCAGTCAGCAAGGCGTATCTAGGGGGGGGGGGGTCACAGTGTCGCGCCTGGCAGTCAGTGTAAGCGACACTGTGTGACAATTTTTCACGTTATTGTAGCATTACTAATAGTAATAGTTTTTTTATAGAGATGTTATAATATTAATGTCATATTATTTGTGTTCAGATTTGCAGATTGAAGACTGAGGAGGAATAGTCATTCATGAAGCTATCGCCGGTGGAACATTAAAGCAAACAAATAATCAACCACTCTATCTCCTTTTGATTTATACTTTGACCCGTTAGAGTTTAAACCCGCTTGAATTTACATCCATCATCGAAACAATATTTCAATCAAGGTGATTCCTCGTCTAACTCGTCTTTACTAGAATATTATCATAATAAAATTGATCATGTACATTTACATTATAATCACTTATAATGTTGAATTAGTTGAATGCTCAACTTACTACATTAATTACACCTTCTTACTGATTATATAACATATTAATTAATGTAATGCAAAATGCAATCTATAAGCTATAAGACAATTAATACAACTGCTGGAAAATGACATGTATATCTAGAAGCCACACTATTTGGAAATTAGTTATTTGATGATGGTTTGGAAATTATTAGACATTGGTTAGTTGGTACTGGTAGTGTGGTGGTAGACAGGGATTGTATATCTCTCTGCATATGTCTTTTAATAATTTCCAAGTGCAAAGAATATTATGTGTCAAAAATGTGTTATAAAGACAATAATACACCTAGGTATTTTTATCTCTATAAAACAAAACAACGTACTCATTCATAGTATAGTTGTAATTGTAATTATCATAGTTCATTTTACCAAGGAATTTATGTGATATGTTTGTATGGATTTGTATGGACAGGGATTTGAGAACAATAATATTATCTTATGATTATTATCTTTTAATTCTTTGTTTTTACAACTGCCGCCTTCAGGGGCCATGTAATCTTTAATCAAATCATGCAAAGACCACATGTGTTACTGTATAGTTATTTTTATGTTATTAGTTCGTTGTATAACAAGTGTTACGTGGTTTTTAGTAGTATGTATTACTAATATGTAGTTTCAGTAGAAGTGACAAGGCACATTACAGAGAGCAATTACTCCAACATGACATTTAATTAGGAACTGTATAAGGAAGAACTGCATGAGAGTTGAAGAGAGCGAAGTATTTAGTGTAAGTCTGATAAAATAATGTTTTCTTTCGTAGGAGCAGTTTAAATCAAGTTTTCTATCCTCTGTTATGTTAATTTAACATTGTGGTTTGTTTTATATAAATAAAATAAAGTTTATTTTAAATATTGTTATTCGTTATGCTATTCACGATTATTCTGATACTGGTTTCCTGAATTTAATTGACGATTGTTGTTTCATAATTTTTTTCCAGAAAATCTTACCGTTGGAGAAAAAATACTTGAGAATATAATTTCTGCTTACATCAACATTCGAGATTTGTGCGCAAAATAAATAAAATGGGAAATATAAACAGCATTCCTGTGGTTTCGCAAGCGAAGTCTCTGGCACAGGAGATCGGAGGAGATCCTGCTGGAGCTTTAGCGACGCAAAAAGACTTTGCCTATAACAATACTTTTCCAATTGTTTCTCAAATTGCGTCTTTGGGCTATGCTATCGAGGGCGAGAATGGTAAAGCCCTGGATCTACAGAAAAAGTTTGCAAAAGACATGGACAGAGTAATTGACTCCATTCCGGTGGCTGGTCATATCAAAGGCACCGTACATTTTGCACTAGGACAAAACGAACGGGGAGAAGAAGCAATGAAAGCTGCAAGTCATTCTACAGGTGTTGTTGTTGGAGGCATCGGAGGATTCGCTGTCGGAGGGCCAGCTGGGTGAGAGATTTATATTAAACCCTAAAATATTTCATTTCAATTTTAGCTTTTAATTTTTTAAACCATTAGTTAGTACTATCTTCCTTAACGCGTGAGTGTAAATATTATCAGGGTTATTACTCTTTAATGAACGTAATGAATTGTTCTGTGTTCGTGTAGGGCTGTTGCAGGAGGAATCGCTGGAGGAGCAGGCATGGATGGGATTATAACAGCGAGTGAAATGCTTGTTAATAAAAACTCTGCTTCGAAATCGAAACCTTATGGGTACTTCAACATAGCAAATAATATTGCTCATGGAAAAATCAAAACTGTGGGTGATGGATTTGATGCTGCAATGGTTCCGGTGTTGGATGGAGCGTCGGGGTTAGTTGCTGGAGGTGCGGGAGGTATGGAAGCGTCAAGTGTTTTTGAAAAAGTCGGCGTAGAAGACGTTAAGATTGCTCCAGGAGAAGTTCAGACAGTTATTACCGGAGGAAAACCTAAACCTGAGCCAAATCTTATCGACATTCTTGTTCCTCCAAAAAATAAACGTAATTTTACAATACAATGCCAGAACGAAAAAATAATTAAAAGTCCAAGTACAAAATTTAATTTATTAAGTTAAATAATAATTATTTCTGCTTTCTATTTATATTTATATAGTAGTTTTGGATAAACTTGCCCGGGACAATCGTGCTAATCAATTGAATCCAAATCATGTTGCCAGTGGACCTGGTCGTCCTGCAGGATATCGAGGATCCAAGACCGACGCTGATTTGAATAACCACGCGAGGCAATTGAACCCCAATCATCCTGCGTATGAACGCAGCCGAGTGGGTAACCACAGAAATGACCAACCAATGTCTAATGATATTCTGATGTCTGATGACATAATGTCAAATGCCATAAAGACAAATGAGGTACCACGTTAAACTTTTTATGTTACTGCATTTATATACTCTATAAATAATCATTGTATGTACAGCACTGTTAGTTCGTACATTGTTAGCTCAAGTTAAATAAATGCATTATGCCGATCTGATTTTGTTTCAATTTTGTTTTTCCGACTTATTAATTTGTTATAATATTATATTAATTAATTGTGTACTTGAACTGACTAGAAGTGTTACTTTATTCTTTATACAGCAGTACTAAATAATACAGAGTTACAAACTGTTTCACATTTGCAACTAATAATTTACAAACTTTGTCTTGTGTATTACCGCTTTTAACATTGTCTCAACTTTTTACGCAGAAATATTGTTACACGCAGGCATGTGAATGCAAAATTGGATGTTTAATTAATTGTTCCTACTTCGTTGTTTAATAAATACTTTTTCCACCATTCATTGTGTAAGTTCTACAAAGCGGAGTGACAGTAGTGGATTTTTACTTTCCGATGGTCATATTATTAGAAATCACCGAACATTGATAACATCCTGCATGCATTTTTGCATATAGTATAATATTTTGTGTTGAGAGCCGAACAATTTTCTTTTTCTTTTTGTTCTAAAAATCAAAATACAGTATTTGTATTAAATTCACTTTAAACAATATTATTTACAACAGTTTCAATAAGTATTCAGCACAAAAATTAAAAACTCAAACTTATTAGGTATGATGGTATGAAGTTAAATTCTCATAACAAGCATAATTCTAAAAGAGTAAATCGTCATGAGAAAAAAAGGTTAATTTAAAACTAAAAGAACAACAGATGACAGGTTTTTATATAGATAACTTATGATCCTTTTATTTGTGCAAAAGCTACTTGGAGGAAGTGAATATAATTTATTTATGATTTACACATGTCCATTTAAATTAGTCAGGGTGGTTGTACAAAATCAACTTTATTTATGCAATAGTAGATGAATTCCTTCACAAAGAAAGGACAAACACGCCACGACTAGTCCCACAAAAAGTGCAAAAAAGATTGCTTTGAAATTTCCCATTGTAAGTGGTCGATGGTCAGCTACAACCTGATTTTGAATTTCTTGTGACAGTTGATTGTACATGTCGGTACCTTTTTGGCTGTTAAGCCATTCCTTTCCAATTCTCGTGTAATTATTATCGTTTTCTTGATGCCAATATTGGATTAACCCCAAGTCCCTAAGTCTTCCCGTTAACAACGAAAATGCTTCAGTGTACGGAGAATTTTTTTGAAACCCAAAAGACAAGAACATAAGAAGTGGTCCAGTGGAAGTAACAAACAAAGGACTCTGAAGACCATTCAGAGTTAAATTACTCCGAATAACTTTGTTCGTGACATGAGACCATCCAATACAAACTGTTTTGGGTTCAAATACGGAGGAAAAAATACATTTTTCGGGTACCATCTCTTCTTTTAATCTATTGCGAATATCTTTGATCATTTTGTTTGTCGACAATTCGAATAAAGACACCGCAGCTCCTTTCATATGATTAAATTTAACTTGGTAGTCGGTCCTTTGATGTAGCTGAGAAAAATCTTCTGGTACGTCTTCAACGAAAGGGAAAGAAAGAAATGATACTAAATTGCTTCTGTATCCAGTTCCAACAATTAGTACGAAAACCATCCAAAATGCAGATAAAACATTCAGTCCTTTGGAAATATCTACACCTTGTTCCATAGAAATTGCATATGGAAGCCAAATAGATTTCCAAAACAAATTCTCATTCCTCAAATCAGATTTTTCAATCTGTAATCGATTCTTGGTTTTGTAGATTTCACACGAAAGAATCAAATAGTAAGTAAAAACGACACACACAAATGAGACGAGAATCAAAATCCAAGAAGTAAATGAATACATGTAGAAAATGGCTTCCCATTTGATTCCAAGACTTGGGTTCTTCGTTGTAAAGATCACTTGGATAATTGAAAAGGATTCTGCAAAGTCAATTGCCCGGTAACGTTGTAAATTCATGCCCATAGCATGTGCCATATCTGCCCGTCCATCGGCGACTTCTCCCATCACCCCACTCCAGGAACCATTTCGAAGAACTCCGAATCCTCGGACACTCCAGTCCAAATCTATGGAAAAGTTGAACTTTTTCGAAATGACTTCCAGGGCTAATTGATTAACACCACCGATGACCGCTGTTTTGTCATTGTTGAGCGTCATAAATTGAGGAGCAGGGACTCCATTTATTCGAAATTGCTTTCCGGGCAAGTTAATCCAATTTTCAAGAAATTCGGGAACCGTTCTTGAAACAATCACAGAATTCAATGAAGAAACACTTTCTACTAAATATTCTCCTGTTTGGAAGATTATTCCTACTTTATATTTCAAAGTTGCGAATTCTTTTGCTTTAAATAAGGAAGTCAAGTGAATTTCATTTCCGATGAATACAAAACGGTCGGATCGGTTGTTTTTCTCCCGTAACAAATTTGCAAAATTTTCTGGTAAATTTGAAGGTACGAAAATAGTCACAAGGTTGCACAACTTTAAATAACGATTCGAATATTGCAATTTGGATATCAATTTTGACTTTTTGTTTTGTACTGTAAATGGATGGTTCATGGTTGGTGAATGGTTTCTGACAAAGTTGATGAATTGATACCAGTCATCCTCCGAGAAATTATCCGCAACAGTAACTTCGTTTCCCATCATAATGAATCTAATTGTGCAAACTTTGTTTTCTAATAAATTATAGTTTTTAGTTATTAAGTTCCTAAAACTTTGATGAGCGTCAATAATATAATTTCGAGCTTCAGTAGCAACGATTTTAGAAATTAATAAAATCAGAAATAACATTGTAGCATGCACTTCATTTTGAATGTTTAAACTCATTTTGCCTATTAATTAAAAAGTTGCTTTAGCAGTATTTCAGATTGATGTTACATTCAGGAGGGACGGAGAATAAATAACTGAAAATTCAAAATGCAAAAGTAAGTTCATTATAAGTTGAAATGGCGTAACCACCCAAAGAGTACCTCAAGCGCGTGTGGGAAAGACGTTCAATACAAAACAGTTTAATAATTTATTGATAAATCGTGACAGATTTACATTAAGTGGATGTGTTGGTTATTGATGACAATTAGGTTCACCTATAGTTCAAAAAATGGGCGTATCTAGAAATTTGTTATGGGGGGAGGGGGCTCAAACGGTTTAGGGGGGCTGAAAGCCAAAAAAACGTCAATTTTGTCTGACAGCCCTTTTTCCCGGAATTCAGGGAGGGGGGGGGGGGGGCTCAAGCCCGGCGAGCTCATACGTTACGTAGTTACGCCCTTGAGTTCTAAATAAAATGCAGGAACTTATAATTAAACAACTCCATTGCTGGCATTATACACAGACAGGCTTCCTACCGGGTTTTTATAAGAATAATTATTTACATAGTTACTGTTTTCAAGTTTGAAAGAATAGGTGCATTGTAGTTTGACCCCATCACCGATTCTAAGAATAAAGAAACCAGGAAATCATTAACTGTTTGAAAGCAGCTCGGTATGGAATGGGTCTCATCAGCTTTGCAATCGAATCGCACAGTTAGTCTAGCAACATTTATCATTGACCTGTCATCTCAATAATAATTGGTATTTATTTTCGGAACTGCCGCATTAGATTTCATTCAATCATTTTTGACATTTTCCTGTCCGACAATTACTGAATGCAAAAAATTGTCACTGTAGATTCTGATCATTATTGTAATTCCCATAATTTTATTACATTTATGCTTTGAGGAAAAATATTTTTGATGTTGAAAACCCAAAGGATGAGTTAAAGTTAATTGAATTCCAATTAAATGAATGTGCCATTTTCGGTTACACATAATTATCTTGAGAAATTTAAATGGGTTTTGTTTACCTTCGTTGCCAAAAGGTATCACTCGACTGTCAACTTTGGAGTCACTTCGTACCCACGATTTCTCTGGGGGGGGACACTTAATAAAGTGGGATTTGGAGTGGGGGATCACCACCGCAAAAATCACCAAAAAGGTTTTTTTCTGGGATTGATGACACGTGCCGTGCCCTTGGTACGTCGGTGGTGTACTTTGTACCGATTTTAATTATGATATTGATTTCTTCTTGCATGGTAACTTACACAACTTACACAGTATAAATGAAGCTTAAAAATACAACTGCAATATATTTCTTAACCATCATCGTTTTTGAATTTCTCAAAACTTTCCCCTTTCCCACTTTCCCCAAAATGTAATAATTGTTATTGCAGTTTTATATTTAATTGGAATGCATGATGAAGCCATTATTATATCAACCAATACATTTTTCCGGGCCTGTGATTTCTTCGATGTCCGGGTATCCTAGATACCGGGAAGGAAGCCTTCTGCCTAGGTATCCTATCCTGGATACCGGGAAGGAAGTATTCTGCTCAATTGGGCAGTGGACAGCGGCAACTGTCCCCAAGAAAACTTCCCAAGTGGGTAGCGTAACTTCCCGCTGCGGAAACGGGCAGGTTTACCTGGCCGTTATACAGGATACTGGGAAACTGGCAGGCTTACCAGCCCGGTATCCAAGATACCGGGCAAAAATCAGAAATCACAGGTCCGCGATTTTCCTGGGGGTAGAAATAAATACCATAATACTTATACATTGCCAATAAAATATAAAAAGTAAAGAAAATAATTAGATATTATAAAAGGAATATTCATCAGGATGAGTATAATATAAACAGGTTCTCGAAAGTCGAAAGCATTGGGTATTTTGCATTACAATTCACATAATAATTACTAATATCATGTATTACGCTGGGCACTTAAACATAACTTTAATTGTATGATTTTTAATACATTACTATAGCATTATTTGGGAAACTAAATCGACTCTAGAAGATGTGTACAAGATACTGTTCCAGTTTCCCTCATTGTTTTCCTATAAGTCACAAACGGGATGTTCTGCTCTTCTGCTTCAACTAACGAAAGTTATTAATTAGTGATTCAATTATACTATAATCGCCAGTGGTATGATTTCAGAATCAGAATAGCTTAAGCTTCCACCAGAATATATGATCTTACACTAGATATTTGATTTATTTTGCAAACAGAAACAAAAAAATAATATTATATAAAATTATTTTCATGTGGAAAGGGTACATAGATTGTAGAGGTGGCAACGAACCGACTTTTTCAGGTTCGGTTCGAACTCGGTTCGATTTTTGCCGGTTCGAATTCGGTTCGAGTTCGATTTAACATTAAAAATTCGTGCTCGGTTCGAAATCGGTTTGATTTTTGCCGGCTCGAATTCGGTTCGAGTTCGATTGAACTTTAAAAATTCGTGCTCGGTTCGAAATCGGTTCGATTTTTGCCGGTTCGAATTCGGTTCGAACTCGATTTTATAGCAAAAAGTCACACTCTGCCACG
>JABASD010004298.1:0-16071 GCA_019776165.1 Pogonognathellus flavescens
CTACTTGATATTCGCAAAAATGATGTCTCATAACGTATATAAAATCTTGTTGTTTGAATAATTACATAGTAAAGAGCTTTGGATGTATATTCATTAGGAAGAACGGCTTCGACACCCTTGAAAGGCAATTTGATAATTGTCATAAGACGTAGGATAAACTTTCTCAATAAAGGCACTTTTCCTAAAACGTCCAAAGGAGCCGGTATCTTTATAAGACAAATAAAACAAAGCAATGTATAATATAAACAAATATTATTCTGTTACTGTTTGTTTGTAATTTGTTTAATGTCGCCTTATTTGAATTTGTTTTAAATACTTACATGAGAATAGCGGGGAACAATCAGGCTAACATATGCGCCACCCTTGCCATTGGAGCGAATGTTATCTGGGGAGCCGGGTAGTCCATCAATGAAGACATCACTAGTGCCTTGTTTGCTTCCTTTCAAATAATACCTATAAAAATGGAATAAGAAATATGTATCAATACAGAAACAATGTTAATGTTTACAATTAGTAAACGTAAAAGAAATAGATAGTACAATCTTCTACCATTTTTCCACGAGTATGTCTTACCTTATGACACGGCCACGACAAGATTCAGAGATCATTAAGTAATCTTCATTTTGAGAAAGTTGAATACCATTGGCAAAATGGATTCCTTTCAGTAACACAGTTGATTTCTTGGTTTTAGGATCGTATTTCAGTACCCTAATAATAATACAAACATTTTAAACAATGAAACAATAATAGCAATGTGCTTTCAGTTTTAACAAATGAATAATACCCACCTTCCGGACGGATCGCTTAGAAATTCAATAAGAGCATCGTTTAAATGTGCAGTAGTACTCGAATCAGTCCAATAAATTGTCCCATCTTTGGCAATGTCTAAGTCGTTCGGGTTTTTGGGAAGTAATCCATCGATTGTATCGTTCGATGAAACTAGTTTTTCAGTTGCACCTACACAAATGAATATCTAAGTCGTTCGGGTTTTTGGGAAGTAATCCATCGATTGTATCGTTCGATGAAACTAGTTTTTCAGTTGCACCTACACAAATGAATAAAGAACTGTAAAACTTTCCAATGCAGAGCTTTCTAGATTCATATTATATCAAAGTTACGATGATTTACCTGTATCGACGTTGACGCGGAATATTCCATAATATGCATCAGCGATGACGAGCTTTCCGTCGGAGTCAAATCTCATTCCTAATGGACGTCCACACTTTTTCTCCTCCCACTTACCCTCTAAATGTATTAGAATTAGAAATGAAATTAATGTTAACAACAATTCCATTACATTTTTTATATGACAAATTATAACTATAAAGTTGTCGTTTCAGCGCTAACCGCAATGTTGTCCAAATCTAGCGACCACTTTCATGTTTTCATCCTTGTCGACCCGAACTACATTACCACCAATCAATCCAGTGTAGATTTCATTTCCACGAACAGCAATTGATTCGGGACCAGTAATTTTGCCATCCATAATAGCTTTAGCTCCGTCTAACTTTCCGTTAACTTCAAGTTTACCGTCCAACTCTCGTACCGGACTAAGACTATGGGAAAAAGAAAAAAGCAAATGTCAATGTTTTACATTTGATGGTTAATAAAAAATTGAATGTTCATTATTTAAATTGATGATAATGTGCTGGCTGCTTATCTGTAATTAAAAAATAATATTCACCTGAATGACTCGAAGTTAACATGAGGAGGAATGCCCGGAATGAATATAATGAGTGCCGTCACAATTGTAATGTCCAAAATAGCTCTCCCCAGAAAGGAGGCTGGTCTAGAAAATACCATTTTCGTTACTTGCTAATGCCAATGGGCTTCCAATGTGAAGGTGTTACCTGAAATTGATTATAATTAAAATCCAATTGATCTTTAATATTGTTACGTTATAAAAAAATTGAAAATTATGCTCTAATTCAGCGAAGATCCTAAAGTCAAAGTCATATGCTACATTGCTACATTACGATAAAAGTTGTCTTCATCAGCTTCTATAAACATTTTATATTTTGCTTACCTTTAATAAATTTTTGCCCTGATGATTAATTTTTGGTGGAACATCCAGTCACCAGTGTGTTCAGAAAAAGGTCAGATCCGATTCCGATCCAGTTCAGAAGAGATCCAGCAAGAAAAAAGGGTTGAATTTCACACGGAAACTGGAACTGGAAACCGGTCTTTTGCATCCGAAGAACTCACAGCCAATAAGAACGCCTAGAAGTTTCGCTCCAAATTTTAAATTGATTGTTATGAATGAGACTATTTACAGGCGAAACGGCGAACGACAGAGGCAGAAAATCAAAAATTAGTGATTTGTGTGTCGTGAATGTGAGTGACGGTGACTTTGGTTCCCCAAAACTGTGACAAATTAAGATATTGGCAAGTAACTGGATAAAGCGGACACTCTGGCTGGACATGGGCACTGGACTGACTGGAACTTGAATGGCCTTCGACTGAGGTGAAATCAGATGTCAGATTATTGAATTTTTTATTTTAGTTGACAGTTGTGTTGACGTCTGGTATTGGCTTCTGAAAACCAAAGTCAAGTCAAGCACAAAATATTGTCATTTTTTGTCAAATTACATTTTGCAATTAGAATTAGAACTTCTTATTCTCAAACAATTTATTATTTTGTGTGTATTATAGGAATCTGATATTCAAGACAACTGACAGAACAATAACAATAGGGACTGTGGAAGAGAGCTAAGCTGTAAGCAACAATCAACATCTGACATTATCTCTTGTTTTCTAATACCATTGCCATTGTCAGTTCGGGGACTATATTGAAGGAGTGGCAACTGTTGACTGTCTGACTTTACGGTAAGGCAAACTTCATATCGAACCTGAAAGACTTAACTTTCAAAAACATACATTCACACAAAGAGTGACAAGATTTTTAGTCTGCCACCTTGGAACGAAAACCAACAAAGTATATTTAGTAATCGATAATTAGCTAATACTTGAGTTAATTTAATACCGAGGTCAATGGGACACATTTCTCTGATAAATACCTACTTACAACTTAATAATAGTCTCGTTAGTCCCTGACAATATTTTACATCAATCAACCGTTTATATACGCCCACTTGTCATCTCTTCTATTGTAAGTCATAAGTAAACTCCTTGGTTGATACATGTAAGAGGCTAAGTAAGAGGGAGAAATGACTTTAATTTGACAGTAGAAAATGCCAGACATCAGATTGCAGACACATTATTACGACAGTTGCGTTGTTACGTGTAGTTGTATTTTGTATATTATCAATTGTAGGATTCTTCTATGATATAATGGTGCATTACCGGATAGAAGAACGTTAAATGCAAAATGAGAACACTCATTACATTTCTATAATTATACATTCCATGATGAAAGCACGACATGTAGTTATGGGGCTGGATGATATTATTTGCAAGATGGTTAAGTCAGCGGAGCGATGAAACTGCTGTTATTAATACAGCATGAGCCCGACTGACACGTGTCGTTAATCTCGTTAATGTTATTGTTTATTGTTCAGTCATCCCATCACCCGTCCGTCAATCAATCCTCCAGCTCACCATTCACACGGTTTAATATTAAATAGTAATAACAAATAAGGCCATTGGCATCGTTAATTTTTAATATCATTGCAACTTACATAGAACTAGACGAAGCATCCAGCTCTGGCAGTTGCAGTTTCATCCAAGTATATAAATATATTTTATAAATAGTCAATATACTACGTAGTCTAGCCTCTATCGATTTTGTTTTGACAGTAAAAATGTCTTTAGGATTCGAATACATTGCAAATTTTTTTCCAAGTAACTCAAATGAATAATATAATATATTTTAACGAACTACATCCGGTGTTTGTAAATAATTACACGAATACTTACTTTGTTGGTTGTTTTAGTCATTTTATTAATTGAACCATAATTTATTTTACAGTGGAGAGTGCATCTAATAATATAACCATGGAAGAAGCAATTTCTCAAATCAAAACAGCAGTTACCAGCGGCCGAACCGACATTCTCAATACTGTCTTAGAGAATTGTAGTAAATGTAAGCATAATGTTTTATTTTACATTTTATTTGAAAGAACGAGTGTATTTTAACTGCAGTTAATTATTGTTTGCTTGGAACATATTTTGAAAGTCATGTTGTATTTTGTTTGTAGATGGACAAGGAGGAACGTCATTAAAAGACAAAATCTTGAGAGAAAATGTTGTTGTAGAAGGAACATTTTTGCATTTGGCTACAAAACTTGGGTTGCAAGATGTTGTCAGAGCCTTGTTAATGGCAGGAGCAGACCCCACAATTGAAAATAAAACTGGCGAAAACTCGTTTGAGCTCGCATCGACAGATACGATCCAACAGGTCTACGTGGAAGAATTATTGCGAGCTACTGCCGGTTCTGAGTAAGATTTAGTGAATAGATTACATAAATAACTATCCTTAGAGGATTTTGTTTGTGTGTAGAAAATGTGTTCACTGTTATTCTTTGGTGTGTTTCCATCAGTGTAATGAGAATGGATCAGCTTATTAAGGCAGGATTAGATCCGAACTCCTGGGACTGTGATGAAAAGAGAAATTCGGTACTTCACTGGGCAGTGTCCTTTGGGAACCCGCAAACTGTTGCATATTTAATTGGTAAATTAAGCACGTAAATATCATTGAGAGAATGGAAAAGGTTTTGTGAAAATGATTGTATAGTAATATTGATAAATTGTTTTACGTATGACTTTAACTAGAAAAAGGAGCCGAGGTAAACACTGAGACGAATGAAGGTGTTACTCCGTTACATGATGCCGTCGACAGAGCAGATCCTTCGATCGTGCAAATTCTATTGAAATATAACGCCTCTCCTTTAATAAAGGCCGAGAAAGGGTAAGGAATCTAAATTGGCACGATATTGTTCTCTTTATTTCAACATTTTCAGTTTATTTTCATTATTTGGTACCATACAACTGCTGACGTGTATTCTTTTTGCGATAAATTAACAGAAAATTTGCGGATCAATCTCCATTAGACTTGGCATCTCAAAAACCCGAAATATTTTCTCTAATGAGTCATTTTCTCGCTGCTCAATTTAAAAGCAAGGCAAAGAGAAGTTCCTCAATGGAGTCTATAAGCATTGGACCAGAAAGTCCCATTTTTCCCAAGGAAGTGTTTCCAAGTCCAAATTCTGAAAGACTGCGGAGCCAATCTGTTGGTGGAGATTACATTCCAATTCATAACGGGTTTAACGTGGTGAGTACATTTGCCTTCTTTGTATTCTTTGATGACAGGGACAATTTGGCCCATTATAATTTTTTCATTATTATTTAAAATCTTATATAGGCTTTGGAGGGAGTTATAAGGAATTTAGAGCTGAAGGCTCCAATTCAGCCCATCGTGACCGATACAACATTGAGTATGTTATGGCCGCAGCCGAAAAGTTTGAATCAACTTGAGGGACTTCATTTTCGTCCGGAAAAAACAATTGCACATTTCCGTTGTGAGAACAAACGTGTCGGTTCATAGGATTCTCGATGTTTTCAGCACACATAAGGACGCGTTTGGAAGCTTGGGTTTTGACGTCACGGCACAACAAGTGGAAAGCAACTTTGGATTTAATTCGAATTCATCTTGTAATCACTCTAGTCATATTCAATGTTGCATCAATCCCGATGTCTTAGATCGACCCGGTGCATACCGTCTTCACATTTCCAGTCAAAAAGTAAGCTTTTCCGTTCTCATTTCATTAAATATTTAAAAAAACTCCATTATAACTTACGATTTTAACAAAAAATTATCTTCTTACAGGTGAGAATGACAGCTTCTGACTTGGATGGGCTGAATTATGCTATATGTACGTTTGTTCAGTTGTTGACTTTGTATTCGACACGAAATGAGCCGACAGGAATCCCTCCACTTATTATCAACGACCATCCTAGAACGACCATCCTAGCTTGAAACATCGAGCTGTTTTTATTGACGTCTCACAGGAACGCATTCCCACAATTGTAAGTTTCTTTATTATCGTTGTAAAAGCAATTAATGACGATGTGATGTAAAATATTTTCTTGTTACAACCAGTTCTATATTTGTCTATGTAGGAAAGTTTATTTGAACTTGTAAGATTGATATCTATGCTGAAAATTAACTTTCTTCATCTTCACATTCGATTCGATAAAACTGGGGCCTTACTCTCCTACACTAAAGGGTAATAAAATAGAACTTTGACATTATTACTCATTGATTAGGAATTAAAATTAATTTATGAACTTTGATTATCATTTTTCAGAGAAATTGTTGCGATAGACCGTCATTGTATGGACGCCTGTATAACTCTCGTACCTGCTGTTGACATTTTGTGTGAAGTGACGGTTGCTGATTATTTCAAATTCATTAAGCCAACTCTTCAAGATCTACTGCCATGTTTTGCTTCGTCAAAGTATGTAGAAAGTTTATTCATAACAAATGTTAAACTTACCTAATTATGAGATTTAATTACTGCTACTTTATTTTTCTCTTTAATCTTTTTGTTTTTGTATTTTACGATAGATATTTTCATATTGGTCCTCAGCTAACGAACTTAATGTTTACACAAGACGACGTGTGTGTTGGTCGCGGAGTGGATTTCGGTGCTATCTGGGAATTTATTCCCATATCTTCAACAGACAGTATAGTTATGCTTTGTTACAACGCTCTTAAGCCGCATGTTGTCAACCCGTCAAATCTGATGAATGTGCCTTCAAATGTCATCTTAGTAGAATACGGATTTCAAGTAATAATCTTACTATAATTTACAAATATAAGAGTTGAAAAGCTTTAGGAAATGTTGGCTAATACAATTAATGTTTTGTTGTAGGCGGATTATAATTTTGGAACGTCTATTCAAGAATTAGCTCAAAGTGGTACGGCGACGTGTGTTTGTGCTGGAACATCTGCATGGAGCAGGTATTTATTCATGACAAAACAAAAAGTGCATTATGTAAGTGGTGCATAATTCACAAAGGAATTAATTTGTATGTTATTGTATTTTATAGCTTATCTGGATGTCCGGAGGCTTCACTGTGTAACATTTTTCACGGGACTTTGAACGCTGTAAACAATTCGAGTTTAGGTCTTATAGTTGCTAATTGGTCTGGAGGTTGCAATTTCACTCCGAAAACGTTTGCTTGGCCTGGATTTTTACTTGCTTCTGGTTTAGCATGGAATCATCAGACACATTGGGTAAATTGCTATTAAATTATTAATAATCTTTTAGATTTTGTAATATTATACCATTTAAAAACATTTAAAAACTTTTTTGTTTATGCAGGAGTATTTGCAAGGTTCATTGGGCAATTTAATAAGCACTTACGTAATGAAAGATGGATCTGGTGTTTCTGGACAAGTTATTTTACAATTAGGATGCACGGAGTCTCATTTGCTTAGAGCAGCATCAAACCAACTGCCAAACGACATGAGTAATTTACCCCCTCCTGAAGGGTCTACTTTATACCGTCTGTTAACCCAACCGGATGATGTTGAACTAACAAATTTAACTTTGGAATCCTTCATTGTAATTAAATTCACTAATCTAAAGTTATTGGGCGCAATATATTTAAATTATCTTACTCATCAGTGTCTGAACTAATTTTTGTGTCGTGTAGAAATGCATCCGTTCCATTAAAAAGTGCCAGGCAACTTTGCTGGTTGATGCCAAAATTCCTCGGGAAGACAATCCTGTGTTTGACGAACTTTGCTTGACAATTGAATTAATGCTGCTCGCTTGCCGGTATATTTTTATTGTGTCAATCATTATTTGCATCTACTGTGCAACTAATACTTCAAATTAATATTAATGTAAAGTAATAATACCCAAATAACTTGTAAATCATGTTGTTTTTTAGAATTGGTCGCAGTTTGTTGACAGCTGGTTTAAATCCGCGCAGCAATATGGGTCTTACAGTTGTCAATTTAGGAATTGCGAATTTGCCTCCGACTGTGCGGACTGACATAGCGAACAAGTAAATATTTTTACTTATAGTCGACTTTTAAATAATATATGATGTGTAAAATATGGCAGTATTGTATAAATGTGTTTTTGTTTACAGATTGTTAATTTTAATTGAAGAATATCGCCGAGTTTGGATGCTTCAGAATTTTCCGCAAGGCTTGGAAACTTCTTCTTATTCATTATTGACCGTACTGCAACGATTCATTCCTGATTCCTCTAAACTGATCACTGGAAGGACGGGAAGACTGATTTCGTCATCTTCGAACGGATCAGGTGGCTTGCTTAATGGCTACGGTCATGACACGGCTTAATTTCCAGAACAGGAAGAAGACTTAATTTGTTGGCCAGCAGATTGTTTGTAATTTACACAACTACTTTCAAAAACATTCACTTTGCTTTGTATTTATTTAGAAAGTTAGAAAAAACATTCATTTTACTTAGTCTGTCTAACTGAAACATTTTTAATGTAAAGAGTTTAGTAAGGTTCATGTTTAAAACTTGGTATTTATCATTTTGTACATTCTTATGTTGTTTTTGTTGTTATATTTAAGCAATTCGGTAGAGCAACGTGGTTAGTTTAAAGTTGGAACTTGGGAATGGGAATAAGAATACTTATTAATTCGTTAAATGTACTAAATATTGAATTATAATTGTTATGTGAAGCTAAACGAGTTTTAAATCGACAAATGGCATAGCTATTTATAACCGAGATAAATTTATACATAGATTTATGTAATTTATAATTACGCAAGTTGTTGTATAAAGTAAAAGTATAATTATTAAATTTTATATGCTACTAATGGTGAGTGGCGATAGAAGAAAATTAACATTCACAATTTTTCAAGTTTTTGAAACTAAGAGCATGAAATTTTCCCATTTCAAGACTTTAGTCAAACTGAAACTGAATGTCAATTAATTATAATGAAACTAATAGACTAAATATTGTTGAATTTAGGATATTTCATGTTTTTGGTTTCGAAAACAGAATCAATCCCTTTTTTTCTCAATAAGCATTGTAAATTGAATTATTGTTGGAAAATGGCATACATTTCATAGAAAGTTTGAATGTTGTTTTTAATTGCCAACGGTATAATACCAGTGTTACCAGTCATTGGTATTAATTAATTCTTTTCCCGCATTTCGTCGGATATTTTTACTTACATATCTGTGTACGTAACACAGTAAAAATTTAATTACACTTCCGATTTAATTAATCATTTTAATGGATTTCCTATCAAGATTTTTAACATTATATAAATAGCAAAAGATACTATCATTAAGATTATAGTACTTAATTAATTCACTTATTGGACATTCATATTGTTACATGTGTAACATCTGCGATAAAGAAGGCTTCGGAAGTTTCTCTCCGGATTTATTGTTCTCCACTTTCATCATTAGAAGTTGTTCTCTGCTTTTATCTGCTTCGACGAAAGAGTCTTTTTGAAAAATGCTGACGACTTCAATACCCACTTCGGACTTGCGATTCAAAACTTTTCTCATTTCATCCGATGTGAAGGACCAGAGTTTTTTCTGAGGTTTTGTTATCGGAAAAGACTCACTTTTGGTAACTGTGGCTGTAGGTGATTTCTTTACGTTGACTTGTTCATTGCTTCCAGTAGGACTCTTGTCGTCAATGAATATATTACTCAATGTCTGGTCTCGGTCTCGCAAGTTCATTTCTGACATTTTAATAGAAACTGAACTTTTCTTTCTTTGATGTCCGTCTTTAATAAATGAGGTACTTGGTTCGAATTTGTTAATCCTGATGTAATCAAGAACACTTGCCTCACTTCTCGGGCATTTATACCTTTGAGGATCATTTTTCCCTGTGCATACAAGAAACAGAAATAGACCATTTAAAATTTTGATTTTCTGCAATATAACTTGCGAAACTTATAAGATTCGTGCGTAATCAAATAACCCCTTTTTCGGAACCTGGGGGAGGAGGCTCACGCCCGGTGAGTCCATATTATGTAGATACGCCCTTGGATTCCAGTGTATATTGTAATATTTATTAAATTGACACTGTCAAGGGTGTATCTAAGACTGAAATCGAGAGGGGGTACAAGTGATCTGGGGGAGGGGAGACAACAGGGTTTAGTAGCAGGGTTGGGTCGCAATAATCAATTTTTTAAGGAATCTGGGGTGGGGTCATGGGGTGCACATTCTCCTATATCACCCCAATGTAGATACGCTCTTGATTAATATCAATTTTTAAGATTGTACCTGAAATGCTTTGATTAGGGTCTCGTTTCTGTTGTTCCACCAAGATAGAATCTTTAAGGACCATGTCCATAGCTTTGCACCTTCTCTGTATTGATTTTCTCTGTTTTTGTAATAGATAATCCCTTGAAGCAGTATTTATATCACTGGCAGTTCCCATTAATTGAGATTCCGGAGCGCGGAAAAGTGTGTGCGTTGAGTCCGGGTTTTGTCCGAATTTTTCTAATTCATCATCTTCTCCTGTGCCGAAAATTGGTATGTTTTCATCACGGGGTGCCCAATTCATCTCACTCACAACACTGCTAGCCATAACAGAGGAGACTTTTGGTAATGCTTCCCTGGAATCAGCCGAACGGACAGTCCGGACAGTATCTTCAGTTATAGTTCGCGTCAAGTTGCCTGGAAACATTGTGGTGACAAGAGTACTTTTTCCTCCGTAAGAGAAACTTTCATCATCACGAATAAAAGGATCCATGATCGATTGTCTTCGAGATCTTGGAAAAATTTCTATCGCTCCTTTTGACCAAATATCGCAGTTCAAAGGAAGACACATATCATCCTTAGTAAATTTATTCGAGAGCAGACCTTCGGTGATTCTAAAGATATTTTCTTGCAAATAACACTCCATAATTCGGTGCCAGGTGTTTCTAAGTTCGAGGGCGACTAACTGTGGTCCGTTTTTGTGATAAAATCTTTCCATACAGACTTCTAAAGCAGAGTCAATCAGGTTATTCGCAGCGACTTTACAAATTTTGGTAGTTGACGTTTCTTTCACTTCCGGAAGTGGCTTATTTGCACTTTTGATTCCCGGTCGATTATTTTCTGATGGATCATCCCGACTTTTCACTTTCGTGAAGTAAGTAAGTCTCCTCTCTTTCTTGTTTGTCGCTGCGACGATTTCTGCAGGATCTTTTTTGTTGGTATTGGTTGCGTCGCTATCACTAGTTGTACCCGATTTTCCGTTATCGGATAATTTCCCTCTGTGCTTCTTAGTTTTTGTTTTCGTCTTAAGATCTTTTCCAATTGACTTCTTTCTGTCTTCTTTGAATGCTTTAATAGACTTCCTCAAGGGTCTTTTTTCCAAAGATATTCCTTCCATTGTACTCTTCGTTTTCATTGCTTCCATTTCTATATCACGCATTTCATCCTTACCTTCCCCGGATCCATCTTTTTTTGCATCGTTAGATAAATGCAGACTGCCTTCTTTCTTATCGCTGCTTCGGTGTTGCGAACCGAGAGTGACACTCATGATGATAATCCAAACAATTTTTTCAACTTCTCAATAGTTTTAATAATTCTTTCACGCGTGTTTCTCTCTTCCCTTCCTGGAATATAATGTACATGAATTCAAGAACGACGAACGAGCGAATAAAAAATTATGGTTTCAGAAATCAATTTTTGACGTTTTGATTAAAAAATGCCAGAAAAAATGTAATGTTGTCTTGTCGTCACCAACAACTACGAATTTTTATCAGAAGAACTTGAGAAACGGTTTGAGATAAATTCAGTGTAACTTTTTTCGATGCCACTACCGTACTCGAATAACCTATCATTGAAATATCAAAAGTTTTACCTGAAAATATTGCATCTCTAATTATCCTGTACAAGTAATGATATGCAAACCCATGAAATAAAAAATGATGTATATGTGCATTAAGAAAAAAGAACGCGCGCGACACTATTATTAATGTTTTTGAAACTTTATGCCAATATTATAATATGACTATCCAAATAATAATTGACATTCTCAAAAATGTTTACTGGAGAAAATTAATAAACGAAGATATATTTTATTGACAATAAATTAACAACACATTACAAATAATATCGATACATACACGAACTAAGAACTACTATATGATAAATAAATAAGTTTTGTTTTCTGTTTCGCGATTTCTGATGTCATTACTCTAAATTTTTATTTTCGGTCGTTTTGCTTTTGGTGGAGGTGCGGATTTATTTTTATGTCCTGGTACTCGTCCTTTGGTTCCGTCGGCCGACCACCCACCTGATGGTTCCTCTGGAGGAATCCTTTCAGGAATACAATAAACAGGCCCTAAGGATGGATCAGGATTTCCTTCACACTGGTAGCCTGGTTCTAGTTTTGAACTGCATGTAAAAGCACAGTCTCCTTGACTGAAAAGGTATGTGTACGTGGGGGATCCGAAGTTAAGAACAAGAGTTGCTCCATTTAGCCCGCAAAAATCTCCGTAAATCGACTGACCAAAGCCAACAGCTACATATTGAACTGGAGGGGAAGAAGGAGGAGGAGGAGTGTTTCCCCACCCGGTTCCTTTAACTGGACGGTGCGAATTTCCTTTGTTTGGTGCTGATCCCAACTTTTCGGGAACAGAATTAACTTTTCCTCCAGAATTTGCCGATTGACCTGTACCCGGTTTTTGTGATGAATCGCTAGGTTTTTTCCATCCTGATGGGGTGCCATAAGTGGATCCGTCCCAGCCCCAACCCAAGTTCGAGGGTACTGATGATGTTAATTGCCATCCCCACCCGTTTGGTTCAGATGGTGCAATCCATCCGTTATTAGATGGCGTCCAGCCCTGAGGGGT
Source organism: Pogonognathellus flavescens (assembly GCA_019776165.1). NCBI lineage: Eukaryota > Metazoa > Arthropoda > Collembola > Entomobryomorpha > Tomoceridae > Pogonognathellus > Pogonognathellus flavescens. The sequence continues at coordinate 12,761 of JABASD010004298.1, forward strand.
AAACACGGGTGGATTTGGTGGCGTCCATCCAGTAGTGGTACTTGGTGTGGAACTCCATCCCACAGTTGGAGTTGGTGTGATCCACCCCCATGATGGCCCTTCAGTTGCAGGTTGTGCGCCCCACCCTCCTGGAGGAGTTTCAGGGGGAGGTGGTGGACCCCATCCCGGAGGTGGTCCTTCAGGAGGAGGTGGTATGCTCCATCCAGGAGGGGGTCCTTCAGGTGGTGGTCCCCATCCCGAAGTGTCATAATCGTAGTAGTAGTAATCATCATTATTCCAATATTGACATAACAAGACAATATTATTGTCATTCTGCAATTAATTTTCAAAAATTAAAACAAATTGTTTATTTTCAAAGGTTAAGGATTCAGAAATTGTTTTGTATTGTAAATTTACCCCACATGTCGGGTTGGATCCGTCAACTGCTTGCACGCAAATCTCATCTCTCGGATTCATAGAAAAAGTTACATTGTTTGCCGCTTTGATAGTTTCACACTGGTCATATGATTGAACTATGACAGGTGTCTGATTTGGAACAATTTCTTGTGGTGGATCTATCTCCACGGATCCGGTTACTTCACCGTAGGAAACGGCTATGCATTGGGTTCCAGGAGGAGGGCCAAGCGAGTCGCACGATACCCATGCACGCTCAACGGGTTCTCCACCGCAAACGTCATTTCCGAAATTTATTCTTCTCTTCAACTGTACAAAAGGATTTAATATAAATTAGAATTATTTCCCATCAAACAATTAATAAAGGCAGGTATTGCAACCAATATCCATTTACCTTAACCATTGCGACATCATTTTGAGATTGAAACGTTTCAGGATTGAAAATAATCGGAGGGTTGCTGAAGGTGGCTTGCTCAACGTGGTAACGCATATCACAGCCATAACGGGGCACTTCGACAGCTAGAAATGTCTGAGTATCCAAAGAAGGAGCGGGTGATCCCGTTGTGGAACTATAATAATAATTAATAATTAAATAACAATTAAAATCTTATTGTAAAATATTATATTTAGTAGGAAAGTTTTTAAAAAAGAAATTCTGAGGAGAAAAAATTGGAGACTTACTCTGTGAGATAGTAAGCTTCTGACAGGGCACAGTAAGGTGCCATCAGGAGAACATTTGATTGATAAATATATCCATAATATTCATCTGAAGATGTTTCAGTCAGCATTGCCAGAGGACGATACCAAGGAGCATTAACTCCATTCGTTATCCGATTTGTGTGATTCGCCTTGGCTTGTTTATTACTTTTCAATTTTCTTTTCGGTACTACGTATAAAATTAATTCAATTTTTAATTTTTATGCATTTTAAAATATCATTTAACTTTTTTGTACTGAAATTGACAAAATTTAATAATTTTTATGAAAATAAGGCGTGAATAAAAAATTTTAAAAATGGTATAGGTACCTCGACATTCTGTTAGACTCACAAGCGTTTCAAAGGTCACCAGAAAAATTACAAGAGCCTCAAAGAAATTTTGAGGCTTAATTCGTTTCATTTTGCAGTCTTCCTATTGCAGAGCACAAGAAACTGTGCTGAAGGGACAAAGAATCGACCAGTGGAAATTGTCTTCACTTACTTATATAGCATTTTCAATAATATTATTATTATGTCTCAGTTAACAGTGAATTGTTTAAGTACCATGATTCCATAATTAGATCTTATAAATGCTGTGTATTATGCAGGGCTAAGGGCAAGGGCATATTTCTTCTGTCTATTTTTAAGTTCACCTTCCGTTGTAGATTATTTATTGATACCGTTAGGCTTTACTTTCTGTACTCGAAGAAGACACGATCGGGATCCTAATAATATAATGTCCCGTAGTCGCTGTTACGGTAAATCTATACAATTACATTGCATACAAGGGTGTTCTTCGCACTTGTCATAGACGTAGCCACACTTTTAAATCGGGGGAGGGAGTTCAAACTTACGTCAATAGATTTTTAATGGTCTAATCGCGCATAATGCGAAAATTTTCCCAAAAATTTATGGAAAAATCAACAAAGTACAGTGAGTTAAGGTGATTTTTTGTATTTTAGAGACATTTTTGGCGTTTTTCTGGGAAAATAGTTCAAGGTCCCAAATTTTAGAAGTGTCATGCCCCGGTGTCCCTCCCTCGCTACGTCCGTGTGACTTATCTTAGGAAAATTTCTGTTGAGAGCCAGTGTCTGGTTGAAATACGGTAACAATTAAAGGAGTCAATGAATTATATTTTAGTACAGATCTATTAATATATTGTCAAGTGGTCCTAGTGGTCAGAATTATATTTTAGAACAGATCTATTAATATATTGTCAAGTGGTCCTAGTGGTCCAGCAATGTATAGTGAATATACAATCCAGTTATTTGCTGACATGATTTATTCAATATAAATTTGAGCGTGGCTTAATTATAATGTTAGAAAAATTATTATTCTTATTAGTTCTCTGTTGTGAATGAATAAAAATAAATGCGTAGTGTTTTTAGTATGTAGACTGAATATTTTTCACTGCAATATATTGTTTACTGTATATGACCGTGACCTTAAATTTTAATTAATCACATTAGCAAATGTATAACCAGAATATTTTCATTAAAGCTTTAATATTCTTTATCTTAATATATCTGTAGTTTGATTAACTTCAAGTTCATATAAGACACAATCCTGGTGTACGCATAAGTAGATAAACCCATGTCCACGCAGTCCACATTAGCATCATATAATATTATTACAGTACAAGCACACGACCCTGGTACAATTATTTAAGTTATCTTCAGAGTTATTTAAATGTGTAAAAATCAATTATAAGATTGCAATTAATAGGGCAGCGAGGGCAAGAGTTAATAATTATAATTAATGATAGTAACTGACGATATCCTCAAGGCAGGGAATTTCATCGTCAATACAATACATTTTTCAGTTAGTTTACATGAGAAAGTATTTAAAAAACAGGGAACACGTATCATCACCGTCAGGTATTAAGCATTACAGCCTCAATACAAAATTCAAATAAGTTATTAAGGACATGCGACATTTTATTTTCACATAACTTACAGCGCAGCAAATTATGGAAATTATTTTTCTCTCTTTTTAAAATATCCATTTCGCATAATTATGAATTATCTGAGATAAAAGCGAAGATTTTAGATGTTCTTATAACAGCCAGTAATAGCCATGAATTTAGGTGGGTATAAGAATTATTTATTTCCCTACAGGTATTATGTTTTTCAATAATTTTTGAATTCTATAATTAAAGCCGTGTGTATGTCCTAAATCGAAATTATTAGTTACACAAGTATTTTAAATTTTTTATATCGGTA
>JABASD010004299.1:0-16070 GCA_019776165.1 Pogonognathellus flavescens
TGTGTGATGTACAATCGAGCAAAGCATTCGCCATGTAAAGTTTCATTGGAATCGGCTTATGACACTTCTGGTGGTTTGCTTGTTAGATGTGGCGTCTTCGCTCTTTGAGAACGTGAGCCGACATAAAATATGAAAATAAATATTTCGATGTCTCTTAGAGAGCTACACTCAAAACGTGTACAAAAGATCTGAGGAGACGATAAAATAATTCTAAAGAGTATTGCTTCTCACTTATTGCTTATAAGTACTTTGGTGCTGACTAAAATGTTGTTTGAGACCCCTGTGTCTTTTAAGAGTGCAATGATGACAGTTGACAGCAGAGACGAAGTAGACTTGGCACAGCAGTCTTTCATGCAACTTTCATTCTTTGAGATTCTCAGTGAGATTTCAAGGAGAAAGTGGCGTCAGAGAAGAGAACGTGACGAAATGGAAAGGCCGTTATGCAATTATGGAGTTCTGTTCTTGGTTCATTAGAGCTCAGCCAAGTTGACTTGATTGGCTTTGCACTAATTTTCCTCTTTGGTACCTTCTCCTTTGTAAATGTAATTTCCGTATTAAACTGAGATGGCAATATGTCTTTCCTGTCTTGTCTGCGGAGTTTGCATCTTAATGCATTCAAACCTTAACGGGTCTAGAACTTTGTCCTTGAACATGTATGTACATAAATACTTGAGCTATGCATTGTGCAGTGCCAGTCTAGCCTGTCTTTATATCAAGAAATCTAATAATATAAAAAATATTCACTGAGATTTTTAGCCGGAATAACTTAAGTACGCGACCACTCTTGAGGAAAACCCAAAATTTTCAGAAGTCATTTGACCTCGTTGAAAACGAAAGCTTCTTGCTTTCTGCCAATGAAATTCAATTTAAGGTCCACTTTATGAGTTTAGATGAGTAGTCCCCAAAAGAAAATCATCGAATTGTTGTACCTACAGTAGGCACTTGCGTCTTTACTTTGTGATTATACTTTATATATACCCAGCGGCAATTGTTGGCCAATGAAAATGGAAAGTGGACAATAATTTGGAGAAAGGTCCATAGGATTTCTGAAGTGTACTTATATTTTTCTTGGGATCTGATTTGCCTCTTATGATAAGTGCTGTTGGTTGATGACAACCGGAAAAGCCTTAAAAAGGATATTCCTTATAATCCGCTACTTATGCCTTTCACTTTCCAACAGGAAAATATTATTATTCCTGTTTTCTACTTCCTTATTCTGAGTAAATGGCTAAAGGCAAATCTTTCACCTGACTGAAAGCTTTCTGACTGAAATTATGTAAATTGAGTTATATAATATACCTAAATTGCTTTAAACTTGTACGTGTATTGTGGGACTTCTGTGTGTTATGTGTGTGAAGGTTTTCTCAAAGTTACTTCAACGTAACGACTACGCATCAACTTTTGTACTGTGTTACGACGACTTTCTATAGTTTTAAGCTTAAGGGTTCGGGTTATCATCATCATCACAATCGCTTTTGATCGTTTCATAAGTTTTTCACTTCACACTTGTTTCTCACTTAAGAGTTGCTACTTGATTCCGGGAACTGTTTCTGAGTATATAAGCATAGCATCCGTAGTTAGCGGAGCAAGTGTAAATTATTATTAAGAGGGTGATGATACTTGAATACAAAACTAATTGCACTCTGTAAAACCATCTAAAACTATTATTACGACCGTGTGCTTGTGCACTGGCTACTTCACTCTGCTATTAATTACATTAGCATTCACACAAACAAGCAATTATGTCGCGCTGTAAATGAGAAATTGTGCCATGAATGCTGAACACACGTCGACGGCTTTCTCTCCGTTTAAATAATATATGCACCTAAATCCTGCTTACTCTTCTTAGAATTCCTAGCAAACACATCTGACTAAGCAATGACCTGGTAAATGAAGTTAGTGAAGTTGTAAATAGTAATAATAATTATTTGAAACAATAAGCCCAGTCTTAACTTCCTTAGTATTTAACAGTTATTGCAGTTTATAACTTCGCATTTTATAGATGCAAGTCGTAGAATAGTTTAGACAAAGCAATAGTTCTATTATTCCTCCAATTCAATGATGTTAAACATTGATCTGATCTCTCGAACTGTTAGTCGTTTTATGGGATTTGATGTTATTTTACAGTCCTTCATTATTGCGCTGCAATAACAGGAAATAAATACGGATTGTATTTCCGTTGTACAGTCCGTCGAGGGCTGTTTCGATTGTTATAGTACATATAGTATTATGGGCCGTTATATTGATTGGGAAATCCTCAAGGATTCTAGGAATCAGTAGAAAATTGAAACTGTCGCAGGAAAGGGACTCGATTCATCTGAAAGCTCTCCGATTGCAATACAAACGCTGATGAAGCTTTAGAGCCGGATTTAATTGGCTTAGCCATCCATTCAAGTCCAATTTCGGTATTCAAAGAGATAACGTTTATTGGTTTGTAGGCATTAAGTGCTTGGTTACAATTTCATTCCGGATAAATTACAAATGACCCAGGCGGATGATATTAACAAGTTCAGTTGCTGCAAGACAACTGCAACCGACCTCGTGCATACTAATTTCATTTAACCAGTCTAAAGTTTCATCCTGCTGCAATGCCTGTGTGCACGAGGGGTCGAACGTATCAATTACTATCTGTAAAATCCATTAATTCTATTTTTACATAGATAGAAGTTGGAAACAATAATAGCTCCACGTGGCTGGGTATTGTATTGTAAGTGTATATAAACAATGCTTGGTTTGTTTTCCAACACCTGTGGATATACCTATTCAAATAATAGAGTATACTACTATGAATCCTTAGTGCTTTTGTGAGATTATTTAATTTACATATGCCAGTGTAATGTGAATTTCATTTTATTTTTGAGGCTTTATGTCAATGCATATGGAATGAAAATGACATTTACAAGGCCATACCATAAGAGGTGTCCTATTCTCTACCATGGTCAAGCAACGCGTGCAAGAATAATGTTTTGTTGGGTTTCCGAAACTGATTGTTGTGTTTTTGTAAAATAATCTTTTAATGTATGGTGATATCTTTGCATTTGTCACTCTGTCAAACAAAAGACTGTCGGATAATCAAATTCTTGGAAAATTTCTGCTCAAAATTGTGTCCCATCGGTTAGCTAATTTATATAGGGCTTTAACTTGTTGTTATTTATATCTACTTACTTTTAGTACTATGATCAAAATCAAAATTGTGAAGTTATATTATACCTACACTTATTTGTAATAAATATTGTTACTCATTGTTTTAGTCTTATATTTAAATGACGTCATTACAAAGTTGTGTCTTGGGGCAATGCACAATGATATTTAGGAATTCAATTAAATGTGGACATGCTTACTAAGGTCGTTAAAGATTTAGTGACGAGTAAATGAATTGAATTGAAAGAAAGTTCCGAGGAAACCATTAGAATAAATTAAAATCAATCTCCTTAAATTCTGTATGTCTCGTTTACGTCTGCACTAATATAAACTGCATTAGCTTGGCTTAGAATTGAACTGAAAACTAGCTGCGACTCAGGATCAGCTCAGTATTCAAAAGCATTGCTAAGCCAGAATGAATTTTAGCAGGAAAGTAAATTCCATGGGCATTAACATTGTGGGATGTAAGTACGAATGAATTATATCTTTTACAGACAGCCACTTTCACCAGATCTAATCACAGCACCAGCTTTTGTAATTGTGCATCAGCATAGAATGCTGCACCAGTCTATCCTAATGTAAATGTAGAAGTCTAATTATTTTCACTGTATAGTCCTGTCATGTCTCATGTCTAATGCCTACCAATATGCAAATTGCAACCAACTGTGTACTGACTTTGTTATAGGACAAGAAGGGAAGCCTATAATTGTTTTAGATTATGAATAAAATCACACGTATTCGTGTAAACAGTAAAAGCTAAAATGTTTGCTATGAATATGAACATGAAAGTTAGAATTTTGCCTACGCAAGGTTTTATCTGATTTTAATGTATGCTCTTGTTTTTCATTGCAGTTCGAGACTCTGGCTTGTTTGTGGGTCCTGCTCTTATTCGTGGTTGTGGGGAACTCTGCTGTGCTTGCAGCTCTCATGATGACCAAAACACAGCGGAAGTCACGAATGAACTTTTTCATCATGCACTTGGCTCTTGCAGGTTAACAATCTCATTCACACTCTCTTTACCTTTGTAGTAATGACAATAATAATGACATTAATTTTGTGTACATTTTTTAAATATTTTAACTGTTGACAATGCATGAAAAGACTATGTAGACTCACTATTCACAACAGTAATACTTGATGCTTACCGTTTTTGAAGTTCATGTTAGTTACCCTACAAATTATCCTCAGTGCCAAAATGGGATTTTTGTACGTTATCATTTAAAAATCCGAATATCTATCTGTAGCAGCGACAATTAATATTTGGTAAAAGAAATTGCCTCAGAAATAATTGTGGGAGTACTTTGCATTTTTATTAATAAGCTCTCTCATTGATAATACTTAAAATTGAATCGTGTAGGATGGATACCCCTAAAGAAACTGGTCGTAGCCCCAGTGCCAGTAAATAGTTTGATTAGCTCATAAATAAGCGCAAGTTGTAGTTATCTAAGAAGGAAAGAAGGCAGGGTTCTCTTTAATAAGCATAAATAGCACACCATATTATTTTACTATCTCATAAAGTGCTAACTTTCTACATCCGCAAATTACAACTTATTGAGAGCAAGCTACATGCAGTCTCAATGGAATAGTCGAGATCACAAACACAATGCTCTTATTCACAAGTTAGAATCTTCGCGTGTGTGCTTAAATAAATAAAGCCTTTATCTGATGATCATCAAATCAGATTTCTTTGGCCTTATTATCGTATATCTGCACTTACAGGCTAGAGACACTCGAGAAACTAATAATATAATACAAGCAGCACGTGGACAAGAAAAAAATTATGAGAGTGAGATAGTAGGTCATAGCCCAATAATTTCTGAGTCTTTTGCTGACGTCATAGTACTTGATGAAATTATTATTACTGCGGATTTGCATTTCCAATAGCCATCCAACTCCCAATCAGCCACTTTCAGAACTTCTCCTTGTTCCCGTATGCTACTTGGACTGGTTAGAAACGTTTTAACGAAATTATAAGCTAGGCACTGCGATAATGGTGCAGGTACCCTGCTTTTTGCAGTTTGTCATTCACATACATGTAGCGAATGTACTCACATGACATAAACAGACCTTCTTCCTCCTCAATTGAGTTTGTTTTTGTTTCGAAAGAAAAGCAAGGAGAGTTGCAGCCACGTGCAAATAGCTCATTGGAGACAGAAAGAAAGCATCTTTTCTGCTAACTTGTTTCTAATAAATTTGGAGAACAAAGCCATTGAAGATCTCTTCCCTGCCCTTTTAATGCAGTACTTTTACTTTCTTTTTATATACTACTCCCACATGTATCCATGTAATATTTCAGCTAAAAACTATAACCATATCCCGAAAACTTATTTTTGTTCGTGTATTCCTTAAGTTGACTCTGCTCATTTCTGTGACAATCTTTCTCTTAAGTCTTAAGTTTGAGTGAGGTAAAACAAAAAGGAAACTAAACTTTTGCGAACGTATAAACGTAAAGCCTCATTGAAACAAATAAAAAGAACAAGAACAGTCAGACACAGAGAAAGGCTGGAATAAGAATCAAACGCGGCTCAACAGAAAAAAACAAAGAGGTTGCATGGCCTTTCCAATTGTTTCAAAACTTTTACTGCACAAGACAATAAGTAAGCATGGCTAATGCTTCCTTTATTTGCCGGGATCCTAAAAATCCATTAGCTCACAACAACGATGCCCGAACAAATAAGAAAATCAGCTTCGTCCGTATATTTCCTTTAGTCGCTAAATCATTTGTGTAAATTGTGCGGAGTCTCTTTGACATTTTTAAGAGGCTTCTCTTAGCTTTTCTACATTGCTGTCAGTTTGGAAACATTGAAGTCTCAGGGGGCTTTGGAGGTGAGAAGGAGAGATTTCCCGGGACGCATTTACTGCATTTGATGAACTGTAATGATCTTAAGATTGTCAACTTGGACTTGTTACAATTACGGAGGGAATTGGAGCAGGATGTGAATGGGAATAGAAACTGTCTCTCTTTAAGATTTCCGTGATCCATTGGCTGGCTCCGTATTTGTGTGTCTCTGAGTGTAAGTCGAGTGTGTGCTTAAGGTTTTAAGCTTAACTTCAAGAAATGTTGTAGGTAAGTCGGTAAGCAAACAAAAAAGTTTGCTGGAGATTCCCAATCACTTCCTACGAATTCTTTCAAGACTTTTCCACAGGAAGATGTTCCGGTGGTGGAGAGTGAGTCAGCTGAGTTGGTCATCCATAAATCTTTCTCCACTTCACTTTCACTACTCCTTACTTGCATTAGCTGTTTAACTGCATTCTGCCAAAGCACAATTGACTTTCCCCGATTCTATGCATTCGAATACAAATCTTATTTATTGTCTTTAGTTACACACTAAAACTAAGTCCTCCCATTACTTTATTTCCACTAGTGGCAGTTTAAACATTTTTTACTTAAAGGGAATAAAAAGTGGAATGACTGTAGTTTGATAGCACTTTAAGTCTCCCTTCATTTCTGCATGGTTTCCTTCGCGCAAAAACTTTCTCCCAGAAAATGCTTGTTGCCGAAAACAGAAGAAAGTTTTAAGAATGTGGATACAGTTTTGTTTCCTAATGCACATCTTCAACAGTATCAGCTGCCAAAATATCTATCTAGGTGCATGTGTACCATTAACACATATTAACATAATACATGTATGCAATAACTTTAATAATTGACTGTGTATTAAGCGTAAAAAAAATCATAAAGTATAGAATGTAAGGATCCAAGTCTTTTGTGACCAAATAAACCATTTGCAAAGGTAGAAAAAAGTACCGCATGGAACTTCGACACGGTAACATTACCTATGACAGTTATTGTAGCATGTAGCAATAGAACTATTTTAACTACATGTATTTAAAAACATCAATAGCCATTTCTCGAAATATTCAAACATTAAATTCAAAAGTTCGCGCTCTTCAATTTCAAATTCAAGTATACTTGGCGTAATAGTATTTAAAATGCAGAGTATTGTTGAGGCTGTATCAACGAAGTCTTAGTTCTTCTAAAAGGTCAAAGGTGGTTGATTGACTCCATCTTAGAACTTAGCCTTCCATTGCAATTGGACTTTGTAATACGCGTACGAAGTTTGAAGTAATTATCTCAAACCGTACTTGAGTTATCGGATATACAGACTGACACATAGCCTATTCGCATAAAGTATGACAAGATACTTTATAAATGTACTTTACGCATAAAATTTAATATCAAAGTACACAGATGATAGGATTTTCTATGTTGATTAAATATTACCTCTACACTAACTTTTCTCAAGTTAAAATCATATCCTCGGTTGGGAATTTATGTTGACTTGTCATGTATAAGTCAAGCTTGTATTTGTAAATTAAAGGGGAAGGTCTTCTGTTAACATGAAACGCGAGTGTTTCCACTTACATAATATAAGTAGGAAGGTATACAGATATATTATGGATTTGATATATCATTACGGATGCAGATCACCTACTTATTATTGTTGCCCGTTTGTAAATCTGATGGAATGCACTAATGCGCACAAATAATATAAGTATCTATACAATGTTCAGTTTCAAAGGGGCAGTGAAGCACAAAGTATTGTTCTAATTAAATTGATTCAACTATTGAATTTAGGTCAGTTTTGCTTATGAAAGCATCCAATAGAATATGTAAAAGATGCATTACATTAAAGTGAGTCTATGCTGCAAATTCAATAAATGAGAGTGAATTTAATTAAACCTTTTGTGCTTGAATGGAAGTAGAACTGCTTCAATATAATAATACACACATACAAAGCAGTATCTGCGTCTGGAATGGCAAATGAATACAGAAGAGAAGATTTTAGCTACAGTTTTTCATGTTGGGGTACTGGATGTTGTCTGATGTCAATAAGTGCCCTTTGTAGTCCACTCGTCCACTACAACAATAAAGTCTTTAGTATGTTGATGTAATGATACTTTGGTAACCTTCAGATACCTTCAACCTGAATTGCTGTTGATATTAAAGGAAATTTGTAGAGTGCCGACTTCAAACTTCTTTTGATCTTTTCAACTGTTTCATGCATACAAATGTCAGGTTTAGTGGATGAATGAATACAGCCAAATGGATCACACAGCACATACATATATTGTGCACCTTAAAAGTGAAGTTGTTTCATTATGCATGCAAATAGTGCTTGCTGAATCAAGTATTTACCAAATGACAATTCACGAGCTGTAGCTACAGTTGCAAATAATTGTACCACTTACAAACAACTGGACATTTTACTACTATAGACCTAATGCTAATAATGTGAAGTGTTTGGCATAAATGAATGTTATTATGATTCATAAAGGCATGAAAATATATTCACAAACACAATAAAGTACAGACGAAAGATGTAGCATCAATTTTTGTAGATTCCAAACCAAACATTCCATATAATCCTACAAATATTGTTGAATTATATTTACCTATATACTTTCAATTAATCATAATGTGTTAGCTGAAGGCTGAAATTATAGTTTGAGATGAATCAGAATGATTTATTTTACTTGACAAAATCATGGACAACAACTCTTGATATTATCTTGGCACGAAATGAATGGCATAATGCGAACGAAGTATTCATACGACTTTTCCTTTTGTGTTTTCAGATTTGTCTGTGGGTCTCATCAACATCCTGACAGATATTGTATGGAAAATGACTGTGCACTGGTACTTGGGAAACGTAGCCTGCAAAATAATCAAATATTTTCAGGTCAGTGAATACTCTTTTTGTTATCAAATGAGAACACAAGAACTAACCAGAGAAAGACAAGCCTTTCTGCGTATGTATAGCGCTCATGAACTCACGACGACGCACACACATGAATAAAATTTTATGACATACTTATTCCACAAGATTGACACATGATTTTATTTTCTATTGTGCCAGAAAGGGAACCGCTATTATTGCAGTGATCCTAGTGATCATGGTTCTGTATAGCGTTCTTCTGCAAGCGTCATATGACAAATGAGTATTCCCAGAAAATTTTCCACACGCAATTTCGTAGCCCGCATAACGAATAGTTGCGATGTTTCCTTTTATTATGGTTGTGCTTGTAACAAAAACAAAACCTAGACAAGCTCATCGTCACTTCGTAAGATTTAAGGTCTTTCTGACTGCGTAAGTAATAAATTGCTTATTTTTTGCACTTTTTATTCATAATGTGCAAACACACGTACGAACAAAAGAGCTATAAGGTTACTACACAAAAAGTAAGCCCCAATATCCTAGACCTATATTATTTTCCGGGAAATATGGGCAGATTACACTTATACGTATATCGTAGTGAATATATGTTGCAACATTTTAGATTCCTTTCCTTTGATGAGTTGTGAATGTTTGTCCAATGCCAAGTAATCCTTCGTCGCATGATACCTAATCAGATCTATGTAGTAGAAAACAGCAACCTTGAAGGATTTATGTTACAGTTTGATCCTTTTCTGCAGAATTCTTCTTCAATGAATTTCTCCCTGTCCTATATTGGCCTTTTTGTTTACTTTCTATGTAGAATTATTATATTTTAGTCATGGAAAGTGCGTCTTAGAAATACACATACATTCAAATCTTGCTTATTGTGTATATGCAAAGTGTACTCGAATTGAATTACATTTTTTTCTGTAGTTGTTATCATTCTCATTCGTTCAGTCCAACATGACCAAAACATAAATTGTTTGTTTGAGTTAGAACTGGACCTCTTTGCCAAAAAACACTTTCTCTGCTTTCTCTTCTTTTTGTAGACAGGAGGAAATAAATATTTATGGCCATAAATTTAGTATTACGTATTGCCGTATTAAATCAGATTCATTTTCCTGCTTAAAGTAAACAAACATGGTGCATCTCCGTGTCAAGATTTGATGTATTTATATTGAGTTGCCTTTTTCATCAAAACTGAGTGAGTTATTGTGAAAATATGTAATTCCTCTTTCTATTCACCGAATTCTCACATGATTTCTGAAATTCTCATAACTTATATGCTTTCACTAATAATAAATGCATTTCCCCAGTGGTCTGCTTTTGTTCAGTACAATTGCAGTCAAATAAATAATGCATTCTGCATATCTCGGAAGCGGAATATTACTTCAATTCAATGTCTTCTCACAATTTCTCCCATATTTACGGACTCCACAAACGGTATCCTACAAATTTTGTAGGATACCGTTTGAAAATGTAGATAAATATAAATTGTGCATTTCCCTGTGACTTTTTCAATTTCAATGAGACATCATCCCTGTCTATGGTCTAAAATATTTTCAATTCTTAGCCGTTACGGCTGTTAGTAGTTATTGTGCAAAAATGTAATGTGCTATTGAAGATATGTACACCCAAGAATTGTGGCGCACATGTGCGTACATAGCACTAGGAATATAATACCGAGATTTTTTCATGTGTGACCCAAAGTTCCCATTTTTCTGTGATCGAATGCATTTTGGCAATTTATTATGATAAACAATTCGTTGGTATTGTGTCCACGTAGCTTAGAGCTCTGTCTGAGTGCACCGCAGCAGCGGTAAATGAATTATGGGCAATGGCTCATACATAAACCACAAAAACACGTGAGACAGGACGAGTGCCAACTCAACGTGGCTCTTCCTCTTCTTGATTATTCTCTCGACATTTCTTTCTCGCGTAATAGTTGTCTTCGAATGGTGAGGTAACCCGCTGAGCCTGTGGTTTCCGTTGTCTTGTTCTGTGGTTACATTTCTCAATGCACTTTATTCCACACATCATGTGGAGGAGTCTTACTCCTAATGCACGAGTAATGTAATTCTGGAGCAGCTTGTATGGCAAATCATGCACGCTAAAAACGACCTAAAGAATAAATGCTGAAGTAGTTCAATTCAAAGCTTTCCGTACCATATAAGTCAGCCAAACCACACAATTTATCCAGGATTAAATAATATTACATATACTACTAATATCCTGCAATTTATCATTGAAAATGATAAAACTACCTAAAATGGATCTAATTTAGTCCGTTCTGTATTCTTTGAATTCCGAGTTGTTGCAGATATAAAATGTGAGGAAATATGAATATACTCGCTTACAATGTAACTTTTACCCAATGTCCATCTGTTAACTTATATTAAATGAATTGACTCAGAATTGAAAGTTTCTACCCCAAAGTGCTAAAGTTACTCAAATGCATTAATCTCTTAACGATTCGATGTAAAATGAAATCACGAAATGAATCATGAAATGAATTTCTGAATCAATGTATTGTAAGGAGGAGCGAAGGGAGGAATAAGATACTTCCTGACTAGTCCAACTAATTTTACACTGCTTGAGAAGCATGTTGTGTAAAATTCTAGTCTCTGGATCTACAATAGGTCTGCTTAACAAGTATAGACTTGCTGGTATTTAATTAGTGTTTCATTTAAAAAAAATCTGAAAGTTTTCTCCCGTTTAATTTTGATTTCCGGTTCACATTTTCATTTCAGGTTGTAAACTTTCATGTGTATTGTACATTGACGTAATATAAAATCCTTTGATTTCACAACGAAATCTTTTCCGTAGAGGAAAAATCTAAAAGTCGATGCTGGTGAAAGTTTACTTTTACCAAATTGTCTGCGTTGTTACAAATAATTGACTACAAGCAATACTACCGAATTTTATACACTGGCTGAAGAATGTGTAGGTGTACACTTATACTGTGACCCTATAGAATGATGCAGAGGGCTTTAATCTACTATGGTATTGCATACTTTAATTCTATGAATTGGTCGTCCAGTGCGCGACTATTACTAGTGTAAGTATATTTTATACTCATTCTCAAGTTTCAGAAACGGCGAAATGTTTGCAAAAACATTCAGTTAACATTTACAACGTTCTCCTTACTTTCACAAACTTTCTCTTTCCTGAAATTACCTTGTCTCTAATAAGTGAAGTATTTTACATATAAAATGGGTATGTATAATATCAATTCGGGACTTTATTTTAATTTTCAACACATTTTGACATTCCTGGAAATTTTTACTGGTTTACAGTAGCGGATGCGGATTGTGTGATAACAACCTCATATTTTATTATGAGAAAGGTTATTCATTGATGTAGGCAGATGATTTACAGATAGATGTAATTTACAAAATCCAATATAGAACCTTGTGTACTCAATATTGTTATGTATGTATATTTTATTAAATGGGAATCTTCTGTTTTCAGACGGTCGTGGTTTACGCTTCCAATTACGTGCTAGTAGCTCTGAGCATTGATCGTTATGACGCCATCACTCATCCTTTGAGGTTCTCAGGAAGCTGTAAGTTCCCACACATTTATTTCGTTTCACTTTCGAAATTCGCTTTTGATTATAATAATTGGTTGTTGCAACGTTGATGGCTCTAAAGGTTACAGCGTGGTCGTAACCCAACTTCAACCACACTAAAAATGCATTTTGCCATACGCAAGTTCAAAGTCCTGAAATTGTTTCGTAGTGTAGATGTTTCGATGCGTAATAATTAATCAGGATGAATACCGCATCTGTAAACCTTCCTTCTTTCATCTTAATTTATATTACTGTTTGTTGAACTATTTGTATTATAATCAGTTGATGGCTCAGTATATGGATTCATACAGCAATGCGTGATCAGATCAATTTTAAGTCGATTATAATTGCAATTAGACGTGAAAGTTGGTTTAAAATTGTACATGTAAATTGTCTTGTAATTTTACAGGGAGACGAGCACGAGTTTTGATAGCATCAGCATGGCTTCTTTCCTTCATCTTTGCATCACCGGCACTTTTACTCTTTCATGAAGAAGAAGTTCTGAACAACATTTCTGGAGGTAACTAATTCTAAAGATAAATTACAAGGTTTTCGTCTATGCAGGGCAATATACGCGTTTACTGATACCGTATGCAATATTATTGCAATATTATTGCAATTGGTTGTATAATACCTTTCTATATTATTATTATTACAAATATAACTGATAATTAAATGTAACTTGTCTAAATACGAAAGAAATCTTTCAGAATTGTTCAGAGAGAAAGTAGAAAGGAAGAATTGATGAATTGAGAAAGCAGAAGAAAGGAATTTGACTTGGGTTCTCATTAAAACAACCATTCATCCCAGTGTGAACGGCGTCTTTGAAATTGCATTAACATTAGAGACAAAGGTTGAGCAAACATCTGGAACAGTGTCGATAATGGCGACATGTAGAAATATGATAGTCGGTAATTGAAGCTGAGTAGACGCTCCGAATGAAAGAAAGTCGACTTTTATTAAACTAGTAGTGTGCATTTCACGGGGTGAATGTAAATGTGTGTAACTGTAACATAATCAAATGTTTTATTCATAAGGTTAATACACAAGTCAAGTTCGTCTGATTTCATTTCACTTTCTCTTTCTGTAACTGATTCCCTTCCAATAGGATGAAATGACAAACCAAATTGCATTTTCTGTATAATATTCGTATGACAATCACATACGGTGAAGTTTAGAAAGGTATTGCGAATCACGGGAGTTTTGGTGAACAATGATAGGGCATTCACCCTACGTAGGTACAATAGCTAATATTATTATTTAACTAGCTTTATTCTAGGAAATGCATTACATGAATCTAATCCTGTTATTGTAGTTCGATATTATATAGGAATATTATTTACAAAGAGACAGAGATAATGTTGTGACATCTGAGATGTCTATAATTCCTGTTTCTATTTTCTTAGAACACGTCACCCAATGCTGGGTGGGAATGGAACAATATCAATGGAGATATTACATCACAATCATCTTCGTCGTTTTATTTATGATTCCGGCTATAATCATTGCTGTTTGCTACACCATCATGGTGCACACGATCTGGACACAATCAAGAATTCTAACACCTCAAGGGAAGAAGCCTCCGAAAACAAGTAATCAAATAATAATGCTGTGGTCATTTTTTAATATTCTTCTTGCAGTCAATTGTCTTTTTGGTTTTTTTAGTTTCTTGCACACATGAAACTAACAAAATAATTTATTTTATTACTGACACAATTACTCGCAATTAGTACTAACATTCATCACATTTTGTTTTGCTTGCAATAATTACATTGAAATTAATTGGTGTAGTCAAATCCTGCTGTAATTTAGACGGGATACTACGGAAGTCTACGACCAACCGAGCTAAACAAGAAGTATTTTGTGGAGGGGACGATGACTCGAGACGAGCTTCTTCCAGAGGACTCATTCCCAAGGCCAAGATCAAATCAGTCAAAATGACCTTTGTAATCGTATTCGGTAAGGTCTTTCTATTTTCAAAAGTGAGATTTGTTCTGTACTTTTTCCTGTTTCCTTTGCTCCCTTTTTCTCGTTCATGTTTATATCTGATCATGGATTTTTCTCCAGTCATATTAGTTGACATTTTGGTGCAAACCTAGTTTTGTTGCCTCCAAAATATCATTATTGGCTTTAGTGAAGTGAAAACCAAAATGGTGACAAATGTGTTTGTGTTGTTGTTTTTGACAGTGTTTATTCTCTGTTCGGGTCCATGGTTCGTATATTCATTGCTACAAGTGTACGACTACATCCCCAAAACTCAGACGATGGCAGCTATCAGCACTTTGTTCACGAGCTTAAATCCTCTCAACTCTGCTGCCAATCCAATCATCTACTGTCTCTTCTCCACTCATATCTGCAGAAATCTCAGGTAACTTTTACTTAAGTTTACATACATTTCACATATGCCCCGTACTTTGACACGACACCCAAGCCCATATGTGCCGAAGAAACTTGACATGTGAATCAAAATTAATTAATTGTGCAGCTTTCACAATCAGTTTATAAACACAATACAGATAGTGAGATGCTCCTTCAATGAAGGTTGAGCCAAACATCACAATTTAAATGATACATAATACCCTTAACATTGCCACTCTACGTAGTACCATTGCCTTTAGTTCTAATGTGCGAATAAAAGCATAGCTAGATTAATAAAGACTGTTTAACTATACCTCACTAATGCCCACCACTTTATGTAACTCCTACAGAAAAGTTATAAACTGCTAGTTACAGTACGTTAGCATTTGTGTAGCAAATAATATTACATTTATAAATGCAGAAGTCAAAATGGAAAAAGAAAAAAGCTTCGTCACAGTCACAAAATAAAATTTCAATCTCTTTTGGCAGTTGTATTACATCGGAAAACCTTTTACCTACCTTTATCATATGTAACTAGTGTCTTATTCCTAAATATTCATCTATCAATTTCTTTTGCATATAGGGATTTTAAATAAAAAAATCTCACGTTTGTAAATAGTTGTGCTCACTAAAAGGATTTATAAATAATAAGTACACATATCACATAATTGATGTTTGCCATAATAAAATATATCTTCAAAAAGTACATAATAAATACGCAGGTAGGAATAATGGGAAGGGAAAGAGTTTGATATGAAAAGGTGTGTGTGTTGTATTGGTGGTGTTGTACATATTATGCAGTTTGCATGCTTGCATTTTGTGTAGCGTTTAATGGGAGGCTGGATATAGAGAGGTTGGAGGTTGGAGAGGACAGAAGGATGTGGATGCGAGTTCCGTTATAGGGACATTGGGAGGTGGAAGCTTTTGGCTTGGTACAATATCCTTGTGAAATTATGCAACAAATGCGTCCACGTACAGTGGGTGCATATGTCCAATCGGTTTAGACGCATACGGCCGTCCCATTCTCCCAAGCCCATTCAACTTTTTTGTCATCAAACTCCCTGCATTGCATCAGCGCACTCCTTATGTTTACTCTTTCATGCAAACCCAAATGCCTCCCTTATGTCTCTTACCCTTCTATACCCAAATGCACACAACCACCTTGCTGTGTGTGTGTGTTCAAGTGCGCACCAAAGTAAACCTCTACGTAGCAATAGTCCCTATCCATTACTTACTCTATGCTGAACATTCACTCAGCTAAAACATTTCATGACACACAGGTAAAAGCATCAACAAGCGTTTTATATATCTCTATGATATTTTAAGTACTGTTGTGATCG
>JABASD010004300.1:0-16069 GCA_019776165.1 Pogonognathellus flavescens
TGATCTGTGTTTCAACTATTATGACGAAATGGAAACTGCCACCCATTCGGCAACTTTCGTCATTGATGTACAAAATGATAAGCTTCAATCACCTACTAAAGGAAAACACGCCATTCCAATAATTTTATCTGTATTATTTTCTATTTATAACAAATCTACATTTGGCCACTGCAATTTTAGAAGTACAATATTTGTCCTTCCTTTGTACTCGAAGAAATATGACAACTTTTTCCCCTTAAAAGTTCAAGGAATTCAATTCGTAACTTGTGACGGCGTGCAAGATTATCTTACCTTTCACGGTTACGTTCAACCATTTCAAACAAATGTGTGGATAGTTTTTCTTATAGTTATCCCACTGAATATACTGCTCCTGTCACGCCTTTTAAAGTATTTAGAGTTCAAAGATGTAACAATAGCATTTTTCTTGATTTGGGCTTTTTTACTCGAAGTTGGGATAAATATTCCGATTAGACTTGAAAAGTGTTTTGCATTTAATACGTACAAAGCATTGTTTCTTTTTGCTGGCCTTGTTCTTTCAAGTGCGTATAAAGGCGAAGTAACTACAGGCATGACATCACCGCGACCGGTTGATTTATTGGACACATTTCAACAACTTTTTGACATAAAATTTACAATTCATTCGCCAAATTACCCAAAACAAGGCTGGGAACATTCAATATACTATAAGCGAGAAAATGGAACATTTATCCCAAAGACCGCTG
The DNA here is from genome assembly GCA_019776165.1 of Pogonognathellus flavescens. Classification (NCBI taxonomy): domain Eukaryota; kingdom Metazoa; phylum Arthropoda; class Collembola; order Entomobryomorpha; family Tomoceridae; genus Pogonognathellus; species Pogonognathellus flavescens. Next base: position 723 of record JABASD010004300.1, read on the forward strand.
GTTGGTTTAGAAAAAATAAACCATTCTTGTTTGATGACTCTGTTTTCAACATGTACTATTCTGGAGCTTACAGAGGATCTAACTGGTACAAAAATATTACTCATAAAATGTTGGATATTCCATTCGGTTATCCCTATGTGACTTTTCAAGATTCCATTTCAAAATGCAACAAAACTGCATTTGTGGATACACAAGATCGAATTAATGGTTTTCTTGCTAAAAGTAAATGGAATACAACTGACTTGAGCAAGAAACTTAAAAATATAAGATTGCACAAAGGAAAAGAGATACTTAATGAAAGCACAATGGGGATCAATTTTCAAATGTGGGATTTCGAAGATATAATAACACTGAGAATGAATTCCATCATTCAATCAGGCCTCTTTCAGATTTGGGATGAACATGTCCAACGAAAATCCATTAGCGATGGAGGGGGAATCATTAATAACAAATTTCCAACTTTGATTGTTTTGGGGTTGCGTAATTCTAATGTAGTTGTCGTTTTTTATGTTTATGCCGTGTGTGTGATTTTAGCGATACTAAGTGCGGTTATTGAATATCTGTACTTCGTAAATAATTCAATTTTATTATTAAATTCCATTCCAGTAAGCCAAATATCATAGAGGCTGAAAGATTGCTTTAATTAATTATATCATTCGATTGCGATTACTTATTGAAATTTAAACAACGTTTGTAGCAGTTAATGGTAATGAAATAAGTTTATTAAATGTGTACACTAAATTATTCACTGCGAGCAAAAAAATGTTAAAATATATTAATAATTTTCGACCACAAGCGAGTAATTAAAATGACTGTTTTCCGAAGAAAAAGTAAATGTATTGTAACATTTTCCAATAAGTCACCGAAAATAATACATAGGTCAGATTAATTGCTGTGGCTTAAATAATGTAAATAAAAAACATTACTTACTGCAGTAAAATATTGTTTACCTTTGTAAAACATTCATAGTTTTCATGTGTATCGAAAAATACTTAAAAGCAATTTTCTAAATGTTCTCTAATTTTCTATATGAACCAACACACCTACTTTGGTTTAGTTTACATTTACTAAAATGAGGTTGTCAGTGATAAAACTTACATGTTCATTATATGACTCAATATTAATGCTGTTACATATTGTGACATCAAATATGGACATAGTAACAATCAGTATGCAATGGAATTTGATATCTTCCTTTTAGGAATGATAAATAGTTTGTAGTTTTTATTCTCATAACAAAAAAATCATTTTATTACGTACCTATATAATTTATTCCAGAGTCGTTTAAGTTCTAAAATTTGCAATCCGTCTTGTGGTTCTAAAAATACTTCTCTTTACCTATAATTATACATTATTGTTTGTCTACTTTGCATTAATTTCACGGTCTGTACCTTAAGCTGTCGAATTATTTTTTCATGTCTATATGAAAGGAACCACAAGGTAATTGCAATTACACAAAGTTGTGAACTGAGCGCAATCTGAAATTATTTGCAACTTAACTAGTAATTACATAGGCAAATGTTTCATGAATAGATGGCATAAAATATTTTTTCTGCAGTATCATATATTTTAATGAATACGGTAACGTTTTTTCCTTCAATAATTAAAGCAGTATTAGTTGAAAATTAGTCGTATAAGCGGAAAACTTAACATGGAAAGCTTTTGCCCATGATGAGATGACCAATAGAATTGAAATTTTATAACTGAATTGCCCACTTAATTTTCGGAGGGTATTGTATAACTTGTAAAACATTTTGCATGAAAACTACTTGAACCTACTGTAGCTGGGTATTTATAAGCCCTAATAATATATTCCTGCTTTGAACGTTTAAATATTTATGCAGGTAGAAACTGTGAAGATCAGAGTTGACGAATTTTGCACTTTTCAAGGAATTTTGTTGAAAAATGTTTCAAAGTTTTTCATGTTTTTTCAACTTTTCCAATTTTAATTTTTCTACGAAAATCAAATTTTCAAAATTGGGAGATTGGGACAGTTGCAAATTTTTCACCCTAATATATTTCATTGAAATATTTCACCTGCAACACAGATATTTGTTTAGTTTAAAAAATTCTGAAAAATCTACAATCTATTAAACTTATACAACTTCTTCATCGATTACATTGCATGTAGAAACAGTTTACTTACGAACATTTAGAATGAATGTAATAGTAGATAATAGATTAATTTACTAAGAATTAAACTGAACCTACCCGATCGGAAATGTTCAACTGGGTCCTGTAGGTGTTTTACTCCAAAATGAAAAAGCCAACAGAGCTCTGTTCAACATGTGAACGTAAAAATTCCTGCCCTCATATCTCTGCAGCCATCTTACAGGACCCTGCTGACTATGTGAGCGTTAAAATTTCTGGCTGAAAAACCCTGCAGCCATAAAATACAACCAACAGGGCCCTGATGAAAAGTTGAACGTAAAAATTCCCGCTCGCCGATAATTCTCATACTCATTAAGAATGTATGCGTACATTTCACTTACATGAAAAATGCTTTGAAATACTACAAAACTAAAGAATTTTCGAACAAAATTTTTTACCAATATTTATTTCTAAAATCAATTATCATTTAATCATTTTTAAAATTAAAATTTAATTACATTCGTCCATGTTAATACTGTTGATATATATTATTGTGTTAAATGGTTAACACTAAGTTTTTGGTTATATATTAAATAAATATAAATGACCATTTATTCAGCTTCGATACTATTTGGAACCTTAACAAAGTATTCTATACTGTTCATACTGCTTTCTTTTATTACAATAAACTGAATGCTATTTATTTCTGCGCATGGAATGATCTTAATTTTCGTTTTGAATTTTTTAACACGATAAAGAAACGAGTTATCAAGGTCCTCGATAATTATCTGCACGACAATCGCCAAAGCTTTATCTTGAGGTAACTGCACAAATTTACGAATTAAAAAGTATTTTCCTTTCCTGATAAAAACACTATTGCAACGCTTGGTTGTAGTTTTGCTAGACACTGTAAACTTTTTACCATTTACAATACACGCATTAAAGCTGATAACAGAAGGGAGAACACTGTATCCCAATTTCGTTAACCCTTCCTGTTCTTCACCCAGCAATTTGTAATTTTTTGGAGCACCAATAAAAATTACTTTATCTATATACATATTTGTACTGCTGAAATGGTGACTGTTAATTAAATTTTTATACAAATCTTGGGCTGATGGATTTTTAATGACAGAAACCCCTAAAGCCTCAATTTGTGAGTACTCTTGTATAGCATTTGAAATTTGAATCGAGACTTTATAAGCTCCTTTAAAAAAATTTAAGAGAACACCATTGTAATTTTCAAATGCAAATGCGGAATACAAATATAAAGGTCCCCAATTTCGCACACACTCTGCTGCATGTAACAATAAATGCATATTGTAGCTGTTGAAGGATTCGCCATATAGTATTCCGGTTTCATGTACAAATTCAAATAACAAATTTTCAGCCTGATTAATTTGATCTAATGATATACATTCTGAACACAAAAGCATTAATGCTTCTACATACTTCATGAAATGTTTGAGATAAAGATGATCTAAAATGTCAATTAAAACGATGCCAGTTACATATGTCCAGGTTCTCCACTCATTGGCTTTCCAAAACTTTCGTTCGCCTAGAGATCTGACCGGCCTGTCAAAGCTATGTGGCACCAGGACTTTTAACAATCTGTCGTTAACCGACTGTATATTTTTACCAATATAAAATCGCTTCGAATGATTTTTGCTATCAAACCAAGCACTTGTCAATGTACGAGTAACCCCCAAAAGTGCAGTGTGCATATAATCAAATACAAATCCGTTAATTATGTCAAATTTTGGAAATGTTAGTAAAATTGGAGCCATTTTTACACCATAATGTGATGTAGCTTTTCCACCAACCGTTAAAATGTTTTGAAATTCCTTTAAATGATTAATAAAATTTGTATGGGTTCGAAAAACAATTTCGTCTTTAGCTTGAGATGGGTAAATCCATTTGTGAGATTTTTTGTTTTGTTCTAATTGCAAGGTTTTCCCCTTAATTAAGCACCAAGTGCAACCATAAGACCCATTAAATTGCTTTAAGCCTTGTAACATAGGTCTGGCTACAGAATCTGCCACTAGCATTGGAAAATACACTTTAGAATTATACACATTGTCACCAAAACTCCATTTCACTCCTTTCAGCGCGAGTGTTTTTACATCAATTTTTATGGTTTGTAGAAAACAGGAGAAATTGGGTTTTTCGTCACCAAACCATATTCCTAAACATAATGTATGTTTTCTACCTAATTTATAACCCAACTCATTGATCGAGTATAATATTGGCCACAAAGATATCTTGGATGACTTGAATACAGGTACCCCATCACTGTTTAATGTACAAGTAATGTCATGGTAGCCTAATCTTAAATCCTTGTAGCATTTGCCATCATACACTTGCGAAATATCGGTGGTAGAAACGTTATTCCGCTCTAACAAACACTCATATAATTGTTTAGCTACAGCCTGATTTTTCAAACAATTACTCACGGTTTTGGTAGGACAAAAGGATATATAAAATGAACCATTTTGAAGTAGAGCACTTTTTTCATAGTTTTTGGTGCATTTTTTGCATTTCATGGTTTCTTCATCAAGGTTACAGTTACAGCTCTTGCAATAGTAGCGGGTAGTCGAAGTTGAATAGTCGAAGTCAATTTTCTTCATTAGTTTGAATTTACTTGTCACTAAAGAGGATCCATCCGGCATATGTAATCGTATGAGATGCAGAAGGTCATCTATAGCTGATTTACTAATGCGATTTCGTAGCACAAAAGAGTAAATTAACACTGCACTTTCATCTTGATTTATTTTTGAGTTTGTAAACAGAAGAGATTTGGACTGCAAATTTTGATTACATTTTATTGAAATAATATTATTGTATATATTATGGTATGTATTTCATATTAGCATGTCTTACATTTGAAGTTGCTTCCTCAAAGTTGTTTAATTCTTCGTAACTCGATAAACTCTCCGCCTCCGAATTAAGGACATAATGAGGAACACTATTATCACTGAAGTATTCATCTTGGCATTCATCTTCACATTCGTTTTCGCGTTCATCTTGCACAGCCAGCTCAATATTCGATATCTTCAAACAGTAAAAATGTGCTCTATATGCTATTAATTTCTTCTTAAGTAATTTCAACAATTCGTTTAATAATACTTAATAAAAACATAATTTATGTTACAGAGTACGACATACGTTTTCGCAAATACGTTCCTTGTTAGTTTCACTACCGCTTACTGCACTGCATGTTGCCTCCACCAATCTCGGCTGTTAAAAATAAAGGATTGTTATACACTTGAAATGCATCCCTCGGACTAGAAATCGAAAATGCCATAAACATGCATTTAAATTAGGATATATTTGAAATATGTTTTACCTGTTTCTGTCTGCTGAATTTTGTTTGTCTTGGTATATTATTTTTGGCCAGATTAGGATTCTTCAAATATTCTTGGTACTTATTGGCTCGTTTCATTTTAGTTGTGTAGACAAAATTTTGATATATTTTAATCTTAAAAAATATAGCAATGAACACTAAACACGCAACTATAAAACAGTTGTCAATTTATTACTTCCGTTCAATATTAAATGAAACAAAGCGATCAAATTACTTTGGCGCGAGTGTAGCATATTACCGCTTTAGCAACTAAGATCGCGGGATTGATGAATCAGAATCGAAAGAAAGAATGGACGGTGCATTTAACAAATTAAATTAGTTTGTGTAATTAAATTTGAGAATGTCTTTATCTGACTACCTACTTGTTGAGTGGACTGAAGAGTCCAAATTTTCTGTAATTAAACGGACCGCTATAGTGGACCACTACGAAAAGAGTAAGATAGATTCCGAATTAATCGGAACAATTGTTAAACTCTTGTGGAGATCAAGACCTTACGATGCCAAGATTATTCAATGTGGTAAGTTTATTATCGTTCACATTAAATAAATATATGATTAATGTAATATGTATACTGATTTATTATGCTAATTGTGTATGCTTCTTTATTAATAGGACTGAAAGTGGATTTGAGTTATGAATTAAGTGTTTTGATTGAAGAACAGAATTCCATAGCAGAAGCAGCTTTGCCAGCAAACATTGAGCATAATGTGAGGAAACTAAAAGTAATTTTATATCTAAATGCTGCATTGTATTAAATACGTAACATATTTTCTACTATTTTAAATGTAGCTTCCTGAAAATCGGGCTTCCGAAATCCAATCTGTCCTAAATGAAGTCAATACCGAACACCACGATCTTTCTCTGAATCAGCGAGTGACTGATCTGGAATCTGAACTGAAGAAACAAGTCGAGATTACGACAAGATATAAAAGTATGTACTTTTCAGTTGCAAATATAATTTAAATTGCATTGTTTACATTTTGTTTAACTACATTCATTATTATAAATGCAGATAAATACAAAAATCTGAAAAGAAAACATCGCGATGTACGGGAGATTGATGAAGGGGTAAAAGTTTTATTTAATGAGCGTGGAATTATATTTACATTTTTCAAACATGTTCCTGTTTTATAATCATTTGGAATTTTTTTAGGCGGTGGAACAATGTCTGATTGGGGGAGATGTATATCTTCCAAAGTCACAACTCGATACAATTTTAGCTTTGTCAGAAACGGTTAATGAACTCGCTCGTAATTTGATGAAGGCACTTTTTAAAGAAGAGGAACTTGTTGGGCGTTCTTTGTTTGGAAGAATTTGTAATGCAAATCTTCAAAAACCTGCTAGCCCAGCAATAGAATCAGCTCGTCGGGACGCAATCATATGTAAGTACACAACAATTGCGGAAACATGTTTCAAAATTAAAATTTTTATCACAAGAAATGACAAGAAATACTAAAATTGTTGCAGTGTTCACACTCAACCGATTCGGACTTAACATGGAAAAAGGAAACAAGAAAAAAGCTGGGAACCCGATTTTGCATGATCTGCACTCATCCATGGGGGACTTTTTAAGATACCGAACAAGAAAACAAAAAGTGTAAACATTAATAGCTATGTAATGATGGATAACTTTATTTGTTTACTTTTCAACATGTTTAATTGACTCCTAAAATATAAATCCAAACTGAATACAAGGTATTCATGATAATTATTTTTGTTCCCTACATGCTAAGTAGGGATAAAAGTGGATGGATAGACAGTTAGGTCCCCATAGCGTAGTGGCATCGTGCATCGTTCATATAGTATATTCATTAAGTGTAGCTCATTACAGCATAAAATATATATCTAATAGGTAGATCGATTCGAGGTGCTGGTATGATGAATTTACTTTTTGGTCGGTAAATTGGCGGCAGCAACATTCCTGCTCAAACTTTTCGGCAGTAACATTCCTGCTCAAACTTTTCGGCAGTAACATTCCTGCTCAAACTTTTCGGCAGTAGCATACACGCATAAGATCATATTTATTGTTTTTATACTTTTTGGACCTGCCGACATATTCCTGATGAATGAAATGTCCGAAATTTGTACCTGAGAGTTCCTGCAGGAATACTCTGTGTGTTCCTGTTGACACATTCCTGATCGGGCAGAGAGCAACTGCCAGCAACTTAATACAAATTATTCAATTGTCTGTTATATATCGTGACAATAAATTAGTTTTAAGTTTTCCAAAATGAACGGGAATGTTTTTAATTTTGTTTTACTTGTTGGATTCGCTACTATGTGGAAATTCCAAAATACGATGGGCCTCTACCATCCATTTGTCATCACAGACTTTGACGATTTGGTGAGTTACAAAGACTTTTTGTGAATTGTTGACATAATTTATGGAACCAACAACTCCACTCTCAAAAACAATTTACTTAAAAGTCAACTCAACTATTACAATTAATTAATTACCTTTCAAAGACGTACCGACGTAGTGCACTGGAGGAACGCGTTCCTCCCTTAATCCGTAAAAAAAGTTATCAATCTATTTTTTTGGCATTTTTTCGATTACAGCCAAGTTTATTAGGTTGTGCCCTCCTCCGACCCCGATCTTCGGTACATCCTTGCTATCTGCAGTATAATAATTTAACAACAACGCTATGGTACTTAATTATCTTTAGTCTACTTCAAAAGAGAGCTATAACATCAAATAATAAAGTTCCAACCTTTGTTTGATGACGTAGGAACAATTTTGATTTATTGTAAGTGTTCATAATGAAGCACTGATTTCTATTTTATGTGCATCTCTGGAAAAAAAAATCTGTCTCGAATAATTTAATAACATGAAATATGGGAACATATAAGACGTAAATCAATGGCACAGTACCATTCCTCCACCTTAATCTCGACTTAATCGTGCTAAAATTAAACACAAAATAGTTGAACTTGACTTATAGAAAATTTAAAAATGTTTCATAAAAAATATTTGAAATTGAAAAAGATAAACATTTTTTAAATTAACCAGAACTCAAACGATAGTGCCACTTCAAATACGCCACACCAGGAAAATATAAACTCCATTACCGGTATGAATTTAATTTAACATGATATTTGTCGAATCATTTTGTGCATCATTTATTTAAGTACCTAAAATTACAATTATGTTATAATAAATTACAAACATAAATATATTCTTTTAAAGGTAACAATCATAGGATAACCAAGCCTGTCCTGTTGAAATATCTGAAGACATTTCCGGATCTGAAACAATCGCGGGATTAAGTTTTGAGTATCATGATAATTATCCGAGTGACTATGAGTTTCAAACTGTACTGAAAAAAACTGGTGTTCTACCTGGAATTGTGACCCATATGATGGCAAGGGAATATTCTACTCATTCGCAATTGCAGACATTCACTAACAATATCATTTCAGACTGGAACAACGGATATTTGGTTAACGTTGCATGGATTTATTGGACCGAACAAATCTCGTCAAAACTCGATTTCACAACAAACTTTGATGAATTACGTTGGAGAGATCTTATCGAAGACGGAGGCAGCCTGAACAGAGAATGGAAAGAACAATTAGATAAAATTGCTCCATATTTACTTCAGCTCCAAAATGCAGGAGTCATACCTCTCTGTGACCTTCTTTACAACATAAATGTCAAATCGAACGACTGGAAAGGACGTCCTGGAAAAAACGGCAGTTTAAAAATGTTCCAAATCACCCGCGACTATTTAACAACACGTCACGGCCTCCATTCACTTATTTGGAGTTGGGCGATTTGGTTGCAAGGGTCACAAAATGTCACCCAATTGGAGGATCAATGGCCGGGGGCTAATTATGTCGATGTAGTTACCGTTGCAACTCTTAACAGAGAAATGACGATGATTGAATACGAAAAACTGTTGATGTTGGTAGGAGATAAACCTATTGGAATGGAATACACCAACGCACTACCTTTAACTCACCTTTTTGCGACACAATCCCGTTGGAGTTGGTTTTTCGTAAGGAGCTTAGATTTGAAGGGTGATGAATATACAAACAGAGAAATTAACGCTACGTTTCATGATGTTTCGGTAGTCAACAAAGGAAACTTGAATGTCTTCAAGAATTCATTCGCCGAGACGTCCTCCATTATTGCTGTCTCAAGCAGTTCTAAACTTGTATCTTCCTTTGTTAGTCATCCATTTCTTTTTGGAGTGTCATTTGCTCTGGTAATATTTTATTAGCTTAATGGTATCTAAAATACTTTTGTTATTAGTATGATCTTGATATTATAATGTTAGATTATGTATGGGTACATTCTGTTATATTATACTTTCTGAGTTTTCCCCTTGTTCAACAAAATAAAATGGATATTCAATATAAAATTATATAAATATATAAAATCATTGGTTTAGGCTGGTAATATAATTAAATTATAAGACAAATATTGCAATTAAATATGCTAGTGTAACTACTACACATATTATGTACAATCCAATCGTGCCTAATCTCAACTGCAATATCTTATGCTTAGTTGTAGAATAAATATAGATTTAAATAGGTACGTGGTTTCATTTCAATGACAGTAATAATATAAAGGCATCATGAAGATATAAAACATCCGGGTGTGGAGATTAGTTTACATTTTTGTACAAATACAAAGGACCCAATGAGAAAAATGTAATGGTCATGTCATTTGTATTAAACAGTACAATAATTATTCTTACAATCAGTACATTATGATTATCATCTTTTTTGCCTACGTTTTGAGAAAACTACAGATATTATAAGGACCATTTGTATTAAACAGTACAATAATTAAATCTTGTTTGTCAGTCAGTTTGTCAGTGAATGAGAAATTGCTTGAGTGGAAAGAAGTGTAGTTATAGATTGTAAATGTCAAAAAAATTAATTGTATTACTGTACTAGGTATGGTATTACAGATAGTTAACAGAAAATAGCACTTTTGTTTGGCATATTCACTCTATACTTTTTAACACTCGACTATATGCAAGTAGAAGTTCACATGTGGCACTGGCAGAATGTAATTTAAAGAGTAAACTTACTTACGTTGGTTAGTTGGCATTTTTTTTATTTTTCGTTTAAAGTATTAGGTACTTAGGTGTATTACTGCTACTACCAGTACTACTTACCACATAGGTACACAGTACACATGCAGATTTTTATTGTTTGCGCACTTGCCGATGGAAAATTTATTCATTTTCATCACTTCAAACATGATGAGAAGTTTCCGAGCAAAGCACCATGTAATTAACTTTATCTGCACAATTTAGTTCACATTCGCACTACATAAAAACAGATGGATAGATAGACCCTACAATTATAAGGAGTACATTCTATATTATATGCATACAACGAAAATATCACGAGTTGTAACTTTTGAAAGCGTCACTACTAAATTCACTTGGTACAACAGGTTATTACATCTGTCTACAAATTTGTGTGAATGTCTGTAGTATATAATATTTATGTAAGCAGTAAAAATACTGCAATTATAATATCTGTATTGTACATGGGCAAGGATATTTCATGTGCCCCTTTAACTGCATGTTCATACTTTACACAGAATTCTTTAATTGGCTTTTTAGGTTTATCACCACCAACATATATTAATATTGTATGATTACTATCTTCTTTTTCCCGCGGAGAGTAAGAAACTTATTTTACAGATCAAAATGCATGGTTTTATTCATTTCATGGAAAGTTTACCACCTACAATTGTGTAAATTGAATGTAATACAAGTTCCTTCACTCTTAACGCAACGCCCATCGATGTGCATGTTGCATGTTGAAAAACTGGCTAATTATTCGGCAGATATTACTTCATTTGGGAACTTTAAAAATGTAAAAACCGACCCGAACACTATTCAGGGGCACAAAATTGATCACCCGTCCTGATCCAGTTTTAAGGGCAAAACAATAACCCGAAACCTATTGTTTCGTTTAATTTTCTAAAATTCCATTTAAAATTGAAAATCATTCGTGTGAATGAGTGTAATGTTAAACTAGATTTTTATAAAATACTCTAACCCAAATATTTATATTGTTTCATTATATTGCTACCGTTAACAATATTTAATCAAATGTTTTATTTCGATTCAAATACCACATTTCTAACAAATATGCCATCAACACATATTTAAACAATGAAAATATTGAAATTAGTTTCCTTCAGTCCAGTGTAAAAAAGTCCACCTCTCAGTTGATCTCAATCTTCACCTGTCAGAATTTTTGGAGGACATTTGTCCATGTGGTCCCGGTTCGGAGGGGTATGGAGGAATTACTATTGATGAGGATTTTAATTTAAGCGTCCACCTTCAACGATCGAAATGAAACGAGTAGCACTATTTCAGTGTGAGCAATAACTTATAAACACTAAATAAAGTTATCAACATTGTAAAATGCTCAGTATATTAAATGCTAACATTTTCAAATTACGTAATTCAGCACTCTATATAGAGATCAGACTGTACAAGGCACACTTATACTTCACTCAGCTTTTACACGTTTTTTTTATTGGGATTATGGGTTAAAGGAATCTGCAAAGGCGATGAGTGTACGACTCATTTTGATGTCAGTATTTTGCTAATGTTTGTTTACTGGATTGGACTTTAAAGTACGGATATGAAAAATAATATCAATTTCAGATTGTTACTCAAACTTACATGCATACAACATTTTCAATCATAAAACCGCTACCTGCTATTATTTTCAATTTAAAGTGCAACAGCACTGACTTTTTTATTTTTATGAGGATGGTCCTTCTAAATTATCTAAATTTGGTCCATATTCCAGATTTCCACAACTTAATCAGCCTTTTTTCACATAAATTGAACGCAGAAAGTACAAATAACAAGGTTATAACTTGTCTATAAACAAATAAATGAACTTACCTAGGCTCATTTGTTGTATCTGTAATCTGTAGACATAACCCGTGCAATAATGGAACACAATTAGATTAGGTATCACATAATTACCTTATAACATAGTAACGTTGAAACTGGCACATGGCGATAAACATTAAGTGAATATTTGTGTACCACACACGTGTGTGTGAATATGTACCACCCACTATCATAAATTTTGTTTTGCAGGTAAACTATTGCAATGAAATATATCAAAATCAAAAACTAAAGAACCTATATATAAGTTTGTACTGATACGAATGCGACAGCTTATACTACTAAACACTTGATGAATGCATTAAAACTACAAATACAAAGATGATAAATAACTACAGCTTTATTTAATAAAATTGCCCAAGTCTGCAATAGGCATTTATTTCCTTCATTAATAATTTTGTTTAATATTGTGTGGGTGTGTGTTATAATATTTCATTTTTATTCATTTTTACTAAAGCAGTACGAAAAGGATTTAGTAGGACACACCGTCAATATATTTATGTGCATTGAGCTCCAATTACGTATTCCAAATGAAAATGCATCATTTAAAAACGTGGTGAGTTGAAAATGGTCTTGTTGCAAAATAAAGAGTTAATTTGCAGTATTTTTCACATTGGTGTGATTACCCAAACGTATTTACTGCGTTCCATTAAAAATTGTTTTAAGTGCTTTAATTAATTTCAAATCTTTTCAATTTTATCTTTTTGAAATTTTTCATTTTTGAAAAAAATGCATTGAAAAGTGCAAAAATCGTCAAATCTTCTTGTACTTGGACTGAATATCACAAACCGTTAACGCTGCAGCTGAGAACTCTCATGAACATTTGGACTAAACCCGATGCCACTATAAGTATAGGTTACTTACACAGGCGTCGCGAAAAAAACGGAATTGCATAAGTTTATATATGCATTATCACTGTTATTGTTATTATTATAGTATATTGCTTTGCTACCTACTTGTAACATTGAAGAAAAATATTAAAATTGCACAATTTAAATTTTTATATAATTTAAATAATTGGAAATGTATTATCCTATAATTACTTCAATTATTGGCGCAGAGTAAGATTGGAGCATAGAGATTAACTTTTACATAGCAATTACGATATATATCTTCATTATGTGTAAATTCACGCGTTATATTCTCGATTCATCCTTGACTTTCTGAAACACAGCTTTAAATCGTACATAAACTACCTGTATCAAAATATTATACTGGTTAAAACACAACTTACTTTGTGTAGGAAGTATTCTTCTTTTCCGCTACTAATTAACACAGGGAAGGCTGTCAATATTTATTCCCTTCATCTACGTCAGAATTAATATGCCCATGTCCATTCTTAAACCCTTCATTAATTTGGGTTTCAAAATATATTCTCACAATCAGAAGAATCTCATCAGTAATATACGCTAAAATATTGTATTATTGTGTCTCATTAATTTATTATAATTATAAAGTAGTGGAAGATACTTTATAAAAGTATTGTATACATTCGTCCGTCCGTGAGCGTTGTAATTGACGAATGAATTAGTACAATTCGGTTAAACTGGTTCACAACAAAGGGCGGGTTCTAAAATGGGGGTATAATCATTGACATTAAATGTTAGACAAGTAAAGTCACTTTATAAAATGTTCTATCTCACTGCCATTCACAGAGATATGACAAGAAAAAATTATTTTAATTCTGTAAAATTCGGTCAAATCATTTAACTATAAACATTGACAACTCGTCATTTCACATTTACAGACTTATTTTACAACAGCGGTTAAGAATTGTTAGATAACTCAACGAATCGAGTATCTTTCTGCTACTTGTTGCACCCGTTTTACGATTGTTCGTTATATTTTATTATCAATTTATTTTTATTAACACCGTAATAAAAATAAATTATTAGTTGTATTGAAGAATATTATTGTGGTCTTTTGCAGGAAAAGGAGAAGAAAATGTATCGTAATAAAAGAATGGTGGATGCAATAGTTACATTATTATATTTTGTATGACGTACAGGTATAATAATGAAATACTTATTATTAGTGATGGGAAATGCATTCGGTATATAGGATACGTAATTTTTATTTTGTACAGAATAATATGTATTGTTACAATATTTAAATATTTTTGCAAAGCGAGGCGCAATAGGTGCCTACCTACCTAACCTGACGTTCTTAGGAAAGCGTTATTAGATCGTAGATTTTAATTAGCTGGCTGAAATGGTCTTGTAAGTTGCACAGACATTTTCCCACAAATGATTCTACTATAAAAAATTCCTGGCTATTTCTATATGGGTAACCTATAATTTTTAATGATCGTATCTTGTTGGTATTAATTACATTTTGACGACGTCAGTCATGTGATGAGAGTTTTATAGACCAACAGACGTGTTTAACAAACATTCGATTTATAATAAATAATAATAATACGGTTTTTATTGAGGCACTTCAAGAAATTACATTACAAAGTAAGAGAATCTCATGGCCCATTGAATCCTAGATTAATATTAAATAATATTGATTAAAGATATTATAGTATGTTGATTTGTTACAGATTATTGTAAAGTAATTTATTCCAACGTGTTTGGATATTCGATTTTAGGTGTGTGTGAGACATAATTGCATTTAGAAGTGGGTTTGTGTGTTTATCTAGTCTATTGAGTAGGGAAGACGCTGCAACTCTTTGCGTTGCATCAAAATTATTAATTCGATTATTTACAAACATTTGAGAAGCACTTGTCATGTGTATGTATTATGAAAAACTAACATCAAGCAGTCCTACATGGTCTCACCGCATTAAAAATAATTTGAGTCACTAATTTTACGTGTGCTTCCAAACTATTAATAGTAAGAGCGGTACGGTAATTTTTAATAGGCATTTAATAGGCAGAAGCAGAATCAACAGTTAATTATGTATAATGGTATTTAAAATCAACATACAATGCAAAATACATTTTATATAAAATCTATAACGGTATTATACTAACATCAAGCAGACCTA
>JABASD010004301.1:0-16068 GCA_019776165.1 Pogonognathellus flavescens
CTGCACATCTTGTTTTTGGGCCCCTGCATATGATTAACGTATTATTGGCATTGAGATTGTAACTACGATGAAAAAACCGAATTTTTATTTCCCAAACATTCAGAAAAATCTACCTTATGAGAGATTTCTATAGTTACCTTGCTGCTACTACGTTGATAATATAAAATGTGCGGATGAAGATATTAAAAGTGCTTACGGCATAGAACCCATGAACACCTGCCGACTGCGCTGTAGGATAGGGCATTTCAACACCGATAGTGGCATTAATTTTCAGCAAATCCGTCGTTTCCGTATAATCCAAGTTATAATTTAAAGCCGCTCGGTCTTCTCCCCAATGGCCACCGTATAAACCGTCATATGTTTTCCTGCGTAGACAACATGAACATATATCTGCATATTATTTGTTCGATAGAGACACACGTTTTGGTTATAATTAGTAACAAACGCTTGAACGATCCAACTTGATTTTGTGAAAACTGAACTGAAAAGTCATTTCAAACTTCTGTCTTTCCTCAACTTACCCAACAACTTTACTCACAACACGAAGACCTGCTTCCGGTAGACTAGTGATAAAGGATGAGCTGACATTCACCGTTGAATCAATATCCAACAAATCCGAGGCTGTGATGTCTACATCAACCACGAGCGGCTCCAAATCCTGTCCAGCCTGAATCCTGTAACATAGTACACATTCCTTGATTAGTGCATCATACTAATTGTTTTTTGAATAGTATTCAATGGGAAGTAATTACTGTCACAAAAGGGAATAAAACATTGTCAAAATTGTAGGAGGTATATACATGGTTGATATTTGTGTTGGAGAAAATTACAAATAGAATTTATTTCATTTCACTAAAAATAAATTAAATTAAAAATGTATATACACAAATTCCGTCCTATCTGTTTACTACATAAATATTATTTATCCGATGAAATATAAAAAACGAATACAATAACTCAACCAGCACAAAAGTACATGGCTATATGTTACACTACATTTATCCAATTTACCACAGTAAGCCTTTAATTCTGTTAAATTGTATGAGCACATTTAAATGTAATTAAACTTCTGGACGTTGAATGCATCCCCGCTAGTGCCAATGGGTCTACTATTCTTTTAAAATTTATCCAACTTGAAGTAACTGAGAATTTATAGAGTATCCGTTGGGTTAACCGGATTTTTAGTACTTCTATCATCTATTGCATATACAATTTTCATATTTTTAGTATCCATTATACTATACTAATAAAAGCATGCCCAAAGTCCACACTAACACTAATGAGCGGATGATTTTAAACAACCTGGTAAATTTAAATGGTCAAATTGCTTTGACTAGTCAAAAAATGCAGGTGCTTAAATTGCTTGGTAACTTATATCCTACAACATATTGCTTGTGTGCATCTATTCTACATTTACGGGATGCGCCAGACAATGCCCAATATAATAGAAATTAGATATTAGGAATATTGTTCACAGTATTAGGGACTAGAGATGTATAGTTGTATATACGAACACTTCTGCTGCAAAAAGCGACTACAATATAAGGCATAAGGAATAGAAGATCGTTATAATGACACGATAATTACCGAGCAGTATGTCGACCAGAAGTTTTATTAAATGTTCCATCAATAGAAACGAGGGGAAGATGTGCAAGCTGTCTGTTGGCAGTTTTAGGGTTCAGCACTTCCAAATGTAATTCTCCCGAATCAACCGCCTCCGTGAAAGAGCAATTAAGTCTTGATTCGAGATGAGAAAATTCGCCTTTTCCCCACTCAACCTGTGCTTCACCTTCTAATGAGCTTTCTCCTCGCGTTAGCTAAAATGCACACATATTAATTAATGTCGCAATTCATCATGTTGCCAATTCATATCAGTGGCTTATTAGACTCCTAAACTTACAATCAATCCTGACGTGTAATTCGCTATACATACTACTTACGACACACCTATAATTTAAGTGGTCACCCCATGAATAATAATTTTTCCCACATAAAAGTCAATAATAAATACTTCATCATTAATGAATCAAAGCTTTTCATTGCGATGTACAAAAACCACACAAAATTGCTTCTCTTCATCCCCAGATGGGATTACAGATTATGTGTGAAGTTGCAATACACTTTACTTACCCAGGTGTTAAATGAAAATTCAATTTCCACCTGGGTAAGTAAATTTTCGGTTGCAACAAGTTTAAAAAATTACTGGTAGGTAATTTGATTCATTATTCGTCGTACCTAACTACTATAACAATATTAAACCATCTGAAAAATAACTATGTGTTTTTTTACTTTGTAAAAGTAAGTACTATAAATCTGAAAAAACAAACAGCTTACCTTAAACGAGCTTTGGTAATTTTGACCCGTGGGACAACAGTTGTATGTAAGTTTGGCATCTAAATTTTCCATTTCGTCGTCAAACTTTGATTTCAGCTCAGCACCATATGAAGTAGACGGTAATTTAAGTGACAATTTTGACGCAAGAGAATCTTCTTGTAACTCTATGTAAACTCCTGTTCCAAATCTATGTACAAGAAAAAAGTGTATTTCCCATTTTCATACAATCCATTATGACAAGCGATAATACAAACATGATAAAAAGAAGTCATATTATATTATGTCCATACCGATTTGGAGGATGCTTTGTTTCCCAATGAATTTTTGAATCCACATTCGTAAGAACGTCCAAAGTGGGGATTTTATTTCTCAATTTGAACTTGATCAAGTTATCGAATGATGCAGAGTCCGGTTTATTGACAGAGTATTTTGAGTCCAGTAACATATCAAAATTATTCCACTCAGAAAACAGCCACGACGCTGTAATATCTGCAGCTCCGCTTGAAACATTGCAGTTCAACGTTGCCTTCTTCACATCCAAGAAAGTTGTCATTCTGAAAATGAGACCAGCATTTCACCATTAGAATCATGCAACGTCCACTTACTTCTTCAAATATTATTATGCTTTCTCTTTTTACACATTGTCTGAATAACAATAGATGAGACTGATTACCGATATGTAAAATTACAGCATTTATCATTACTACTAAAACCACATGAGTTAAGTATACATTGATGCTTTTCTCAATATAGTTCGAATGAACACATTCATTATACTTGATTCGTATGAACAAGTATATTATTTATACACCAATCTTTAACATCGCATAACCTTGCACTTTATGGCTACATTGACACGACCGACCGACTGAATGGAGATCTCTGCTTTCCTCTGTACATACTTGACTTGACAGATATATTTTATATTCAAGTGCAACTACTCAACTATACTACAGGGGTGCATTTAAATCACGTGGTGCATACCAGTAAGAATAATATATAGGAATTCCACACACAAAGTGTAGTGTGAACCCTTCGTTCGCTAATGGAAAGTTTTTAGTTTGTAGAGCACAGTTGTGTACATTGAAATTGAACTTGGTCTGCTACTAGTTGTGTCTAATGGAAAATGCTGGCTACACTCTCTTTCAAATGTAAATTCAATTCCCCTTCGTTCTCACTAAAGAAGAGGGAAAGGTCCACTAAATAAATTTCAATGCGACTTTTGAAATGTCACTAACGATAAGTGCAATGAATCACGAGGACACGATTTCCACTTTCCAAAGAGTAAATAGTAAACTGCAAAGATTGACCTCTCTTTCTCTCTGTCCAGCTCAAACCAAGCATTCTTTTAACCATAATAATGCAACGCCAAGTTTGCCACAGTTTCACCTAGGTATATATTAGTATAGCACATATAGAATGACACAATGCTTGCTCTTGTGTCATACCTATGCTACATTTATCACTATTTATTTTATTATTCCATACACTCAACCCAGGTACGTTTTATAGCCTGACACGTCATGGTTATATGGACTACTTATTTGCTAGCCTGTTCTCTCGAACGAATAACTTCAGATCTTACCACACAGTTATCCTATACGACATATAGAATAAGATAGATAGTTACCACAGAGGTTTTCGTGGGTTCAGTTGACAGAAAAATAACTTGAAGCCAACCGCAAAGGTTCCGGATTATACAATAATTTTCGTCATGGTTTTGTTGGGCACAATTTCAAAATTCAGTTATTACTTTTCCGTCATTATTTTTTTAACTTATTTTATCTGTAGCATGAATTTATGCCAACTAGTATTGCTATTGTCCATCCCGTTTTGCAAATTTTGCTTTGATTTTGCACGATTGTTTTTTGGCTAATGGCTACGGTTGTTGAAATTTCTCCAACCTCTAGTAAGCTACATGAAAATGTGGAGCATTTGTGAGTGTATTGGTTATAATATATGTGTAAGTTCCATATAATGTACATTTCACCTCGACATAACTCAATAGAGAACAAAAAGAGTTTCCGACTCTTTGTTGAGTGCTTGAGACTCAAAAGGGCGTCATGGTCTAAAATCAGTGAAATGTTCACTCAATGACACTCAACGGTGCTACAACGACATCAACGACGACGACGATAGTGACCATGAGCCAAACGCTTGAAGCATTTTCCTTTTACAAGTCAGTACAAGTACAGGACACTACTTTTACAAGAAGGACTGTTGACTATTGTAGCTTGTAAGGTGAGGGTCACTAATGCACCATTCTATTTCAATCTCAGTAACTCTTGTCCTCTTCTAATGTCATTCTTGAGTTTTAGTATTCTCGTGTGAAACAAACCAAGTGAAAGTTTCAAATACTACAGATCCGTCCTACTGAACCTGACAGTCTATCAACAAATAATGCATTTGCTACTCTTTTGCTTCGATGTCTCTTGCTAATGTAAATCATGTTGGCAATGCAATCAATTGCATATATACAGATAGGCAACACCTCTGCCAACACGATGTACGAGACCGTGTCAATTGAAAATCATAAGAACTACATATGTGGATTTGCATGCTACAGATATAAGCCATTAGCCAACCACTCGTGCAAAGTCAATACATGTATTTGATTTAAAATACATTTTGTTTGGGCATTGAAAGCACAGTGTGCTTTCCCTGGTTTTCTCCATGTATCGAAATGTATTTTGCATTCTGGCCTGAATCCACCACCAGCTCAAAAAATGTGACACAATTTTCAAGGACAAAACCATTGATTGGAGATCGCACTAATACATTACACGATTAGAATCATTACCTTCAGGTGTCATTTTAGAAAGAAGCAAATAATACTAACCCTGCTCTATTAATGCAGTGGTAAGGAAACAAAATTATGTCACTTTTCAAATAATTTTAGTGTTAATGTTTGCCTCAAACTCTTACATTTGTCGAAAATTTGAAAAAGTGATGAATTGAGACTAAATTAAGAGTTTGATATGAGCAACCTTCATGCTATGTCACATGGTTACTAATAATACTACACATCAAGATATTGCTAAGTACTGTATATTAATATACATATACTTGCGTCAGATTTATTTATGTAATATTTAGGAAAAGGTAAAATATCTTTCAATCAAGTTAGAAACATAAGTTTCCACTTTACAAGTTCACATTGTTAATTTGACAACTGTTTTTTGAAGGTAGGTTCTTTCATTTATACGTTGTAGGTACTTTGCCTTTAGTAAAGTACACTGTAGTACTACGGTTAAAGAGTATAGGTGACTAATTAATACACAGTTTCCTATAACAAATTAGCCTCAGACCGTCAAATCTACAGTACAGTTATTCGTCAACCGTGACAGTCATGGGCGAAATGAATCAAAACTCTATTTCCGGACTATTTGAACTTAAGTTTTCCCCAGCTTTTTGCAAATGCATGACTTATGAGTGAAGTTTATAAATAAAATGTTCATTAGATGATCCGCTGTACATAAAAGAAAATGAATCTGCTTCTTAAATGTACAAACCAATCTGAAATATTAAAAAAGATGTTTGCTTGCATATTATAAAAAATGTTACAAATTGAAAGATATACGATAAACTATGCATTTACATTTCAGTAATGTAAATTATTAGAAAATAAGACTTCTTTGGAAGCACTACCATATTGATTATTTTTCTTACAAAAAATATTTGTCTATCATTTCATGTTTTTCAGGATTCAATGTTGTATAGAAATGAAAAGCGAGAAATATTAAGCTTGACTCATCGGTTAATAAGTTGACTGTAACAAGATCGATAGCTTACTGAAGGTTTCCTTTGGCTAAAACGGAAGCCAAATGTGGGTAGGGAGTTTTTGCTTTTAGTTCCACGTCAAATCGGCCTTCTTGTTCAGGTTGAGGATGAAGAATCCAAATTTCCCAATGCTCGTAGTTCTTGAAAGGTGTATCAACCTGTTGGAATCATATTAACAAAACAGCAACATTGGTACACTGATTTTCAAACGACATCATATAGAAATTGCTGAACTAAACTTAAACTGCACGTAATGGAAATAAAATCTTGTTTCTGCACAGAGCAGTAGTACACAAATTGCGTAGGTACAAAGAAAAGTTAAAAATCGTTCGAGATGAGTGGTTGCGTTGAGATTGGGACACCTACACCTTCATAAGAGTATAGTAAAGTAAACTAATAAGCTGATAAAATTTGGGTTTCCGCATTTTGTAAAAGAGTCATGAAGAAAGTTGAGTATAATACTTTTAATGAGCTTTTTGATTACTTTTGTAGGGGAACTACAGCATAAATGCAAACTTAATTAAGTTAGGCTACGACGGTGGTAGTGAGATTGGCAGAGCTCAGTGAAACGGATTATACATATCCACTGCTACAAATACTATTTTATTTATTTATGAAGCCGTAGCTAAGCCTAAGAGTCACTTTTCGTTGTTACACATGTAATGCAACATTATTTGAATTCTAATGGACAGCAGGCAGAGGGGACACATGTAATTCAATATTAACCAAAAGAGCTTTGCATCAATTTGTGTTGGTAGTTACTGTACATATCACAATGCACCTACAAATGCTTTCACTCCGAAACCAACCTCACAGAATAATCCTCTTACCTTTAAATCCAATTCTCCAAATGTTCCTTGGGGCAACTGAAGATATAACTTGGCTCTCAGTTTCTGATTTTTCCAATCAACTCCTCCAGTAGCATTATAAACATCGTTGTTTCTAACCAGATCAATTTTCACATCTCCATGTTTAAATGTATTCGATGCAAAGGCAGCTGCTACTGTTCCAGATATCTGCACACCAAGAAATATCATGAATTGAATTTTTAAAGAGCAAACGCACACAGTTTATCTAAACATTTTCCTTTCATGCGTCAACATTTTTCTCTTCGTGTACAACAAACTCGCCCGACATGCACGAATGCCGTTTGTTTAAATTTAAACAGAACAGAGAATGTTTCGCTTACTATGTAAATAGTGTTATGACTATGACCCACATTTGAATTGCGAGAGAGAGTGGATCGAAATCTAACGTAAAAGTTTGTAGGCAAGTATTGCTTAGTGTAAAGTAAGGCTCACGAGTCAAGAGAGTAAGAGTATAAGTATGTGTGTGAATGAAATGCGTACATACATTATTACTTCAATGTGTTTAGAATCGCGTCCTGAAGCGTGTGCTACATTTAAACTACTCAAAATTCCAGTCTGAGTTCACGCACATACAATATTAGCTTTGACCTCCATATCAACATTCCTAAACCTGATTTCTCACGCTTCTCACTTGAATTTGAAAATTGAAAATCGTACATATTTGCAATCTCCTAGCATTTATTTCAATTTCCAGTTAAATATCTAAATAAAAAATGACACATTGCTTTCAAGTGCATGAAAAACTTAACTATTAAGAATTATGAATTAAATTAATCATCAATCTTAGAGCTTAATTTTCATAATTTACAAAATGGAAGGTTCTCCTCCCATTCTGCAACTGCAAATGGAGAAATAAATCACAACTCCCTGAAACAAGTAAGTCTAGCCAAGTAAAGAGAACTTACTGTGGAAGGCCAGTCATTCACCATTACAGAATCCAAGTCTATCTCAACCTCTTTGTCGTCAGTTCGGATTACAATGAGGGTGTTGTGAACCTCTGGAGAGTCTTCCTTGGGATTAGATTGTGCTTTTAACTCGATGTCCCTAATAGAAACAGAACATAATGTTTCATCCTTTGTTAATCACACATAATCACATGCAAGTAACGCAATAAGGAGAAATCATTCAAGAGTAAGTAAAATTACGCAGCTTGAGCATCTCTGGAGTTAATTGTGTCAGTGGCATGTTGTCATGTGAATATTTACTGGAGGAGCCGAGGAGTGTCATTAGGGAACGTTAAAAGATTAAGTCAGCCAGCTACCGATGAGCTTATCACTTACATTATTATGTAGTAAGCGCACGGCTGAAATACATCTGCCCAAAGCCTACAATAAAGCAGTTAAAGCACTGGAAGAGCCTGAACTTAATCTGCATAGAAACAGAGACACTTTCGTTGAGACTGTGCACTACTTCGGGGAAATCCAGTCATGAATTGTTTTCGTTTTGTGTCACTACTCCTGTTCGTTTTGCCTAATTTAGCTTAACTATGATATGTTTAGTGCAATGTCTACTTAGGTGCCTGCTGGAACACCTAAGAATGTAGAAACTCTAAATAAATGCAAAGGAAAATGAATGCCAGGCTCACTCACTGTAACCCTTGGAACGGTGTAATCAACGTCATACTGAAATGTCGAGGGGTAATTGCAACATTTGTGGCAAACTTGTCATAAGTCAGCGAACTCAGCTCAACGTCCACAGAGTAGGCCAGGTCTTCTTCATTATGAGCGTACATCACAGTAACTGACTGCTCTTCCAAATTCTCCAAAGGTGTTTTCAGCTCCACTTCTGCACTCATCAGATGAGGAAAGTTTACCATCCACGTTCCCTTTCCAGATATCTAAAATAAATGTAATATTGTGTGTTAAAACAATAAACAAAGATATCATTTATATGAGACCCTTAATCTGCTTGCGCTGGTATATGATCCTTACACTGCTACATTAGGATGACTTGAGACATGACAAGTAGAAATTTACATTATCATACACAGATTAAAAATATCAAAAAAAAAATATATTACAGCATGTATTGTTTAAGCAACCTTTTGGGTTTTTGGGTGTAGTGATACGGCTTCAAACGTCAAAACCTTGTCGGATTCGGCCAAATCTAATTCTCCATCCAATTTTAATGAAATCCGGTCCCGAAGTCGAGGTAAATCAATAGAAGCTTTTAAAGTTTTCTTTAACTTCTCATTCTGGAAAATAAAAATAAAAATCATAGAAGCGCTTAAAGTTTTCTTTAATTTCTCATTCTGGAAAATAAAAATCAATAGAAGTGTTAAAGCTTGCTTTAATTTTTCATTCTGGAAAATCAAAATAATACGTTACGTGTAATTACTAATGTAATGTTATTTTTGATTTTTCATAATATTTAAAAAGTATTATCATTAGATTATCTCATGGGCATGTATTTTGTTGGCAGAAAGAACTTGGAGCATATGGCAGCTTTGAATATCGCCCAGACAAACAGTTTGCTGTGCGATATGTATTTGAAATGTGTAACGCATCTCGAGTCTACAATTACAGCCTGTCTTGAGTGTTGGTGTCACAGCCAATTTTGTAGGTTACAAACATTTCCATTTTCTTCTCTGTTTCTGTTTGTGTATGCGAATTGGGATGTGACGGAGATCTACAAGTACATACCAGCCACTACTTCTATTTACTACAACTTGTTCGTTTGTATGTACAATGCTACCAGAAGAGACAAACCAACTGGGTTATTAGACTTAGCTGAGAGTAACACGCCAACAGAATCAATAAATGCAAATCAGGTGCACAGAAAAGTCAAAGAGTACAATGAAAACTTACTTGGAAACTCGTAGTCAACTCAGCATCAACACCACTATAAACAACAATGAAATTTCGAATGGGAAATTTGCCTTTAGCCTCAATTTCTTCATCATCGCCTTCTGCGTCCTCCTCATTTTCAGACAATGAATCCGTTCCCACAGGGTCGTACTCGAATTTGATTATTTTTGCCCATGGTACTGGTGAGTAAAAATGAAACAGTTGACTCGTCGGAAGATTTAATTTAATTTTTGGTTTGTCGTCATCGTCATCCGCATTGATATCGTCATCGTAGTTCTCGTCTGTAGGATTTTCCAACACAGCTTTACTTTCAGCTTCTTCAGCTAGGATATCAATAAGTGAACTTTGAGGCCCGTAGCGAATGTATAATGCACCCTGGTGTACAATAATTAAATTTACACAATTTTAATTTGTTTTGTATGGATGCAATATTATTTTAAATATGTTAGCACACGAAACACATATTATTTATAAACAAAAGCTCTAGACTATATAATGCCTTAAAAGAAAAGACAGAGAGACAACAAGACAGTGGTGTCGCTTTCATTAAATTGTCGACAAACAAATCTCCAACTGTCTTTGGTTCGTTAGCATTTGTTAACTCGAATGTCTTATAAAATGATACGGATAACTGTAAATGTTGTAGACTTGAAAACTGACAGACCTCTTGCCATTTTGATCCAGATCTCCATTTCGAGTGCAACCCAATATTATACACCTGATTCTCTGGCAGGATGGCTGGCGTCAGAATGATTTCCAGCTCAAATAATCCCGGATACGGAGTCGTAATCGTTATTTTCTCATTGAAACGGAACACATCCTACAGAAAGAGAGAGAAAATCCACAGAAAAGCTACACGTACTTACATTTACAATTGGAGTAGTCAAGTCACTCAACTCAAACGTAGTTTGATATGAGATGTAACTATGTAACCATAAACAGATATTATTTAATATACTAACATCCAACATCCATCAACCTCAGACCTCAACTCATCTACTACAATGCACAAGGCACACATACCCATTCATCCACCTTCACCCGCCATCCACCACCACCACGCTAACTAACTCACTCAAGTCGCCAGAGAAGTGGCCAGAGAAAGGAAACCAAGCGAAAAGTAAGCAAAGAACTACGGCAAGCTATGAATTACATTGAAAGCCCAGAAGTTGGAACCAGTCGAAGAAAGTAGGAGAAAATGCGGCACTTAATGGTTTAAGTCTCTCAGAGAGGCTTAGGTGAGCTTAAGACGAGGTTGAACCTTGGATTATTACATGGAACCCAACGGAATGATACAAAGACCAACTCTAGTCGTCCACTCGCACCAGTAACACAAAATTACACTACAAAGCTTCTACTTTACTCACTAACTGCCATCCCCCTGGTATTACACACAGAAACGCAACACAATACAAATACAACTACTACAAGTACCTTACCTACACACTGAGAATTCATCTCGGCGAAAGAAATAATATGAGACACAAAACAAAGCCCAACATAGGATATCAACACACAACAAATTCACATGCCTTTATCCCAAAGTAAACACAAGAAAAGAAACTGCTCCGTTTGCAAGATATGGAGAAAGTACATGCTGCTCCAGATGAACATAAGGAAAGAAAACACAAACGAGTAGCACGACTGAACTCTTTGTGCCATAAATTGGCCAAAGTCAAGGAGCTAGATGCCTAGATACAAAATACAAGTAGCATTATATAATAGTCACATTCTCTGCAGCTTACAAACTCGTCTGTTAAAAAATGTCAATCATAAATTAAAACTCGAACCCATTCTTAGAAAAATTATGAATAATTTATCATTTTGCATGCACGAGCTAGTCAGATAATAATTAGTAAGTAATGTGTAATATTATTATCATCCATACTAATTATTATCTGTTCTGTTTTTATTACAATTTTATTTTTACAAATGAAAATAAGATTTCAGTGCAATATAAATTAAATGTGCAATATCACAACTTTCTTAACACATACCAGAAGATCCAACTCGACTCCGACATTGATAGGACCTTCACGTAGCAGCAGAGACATGTCCAGATTGAATTTAGCGTCACGAATGCCCAAAGTAAAGGTTGTCCTTATCGTAGGGTACACAATACTGTCAATCTCGATTTCAGAATTTATTATGTTTGCCACTACCTCGGTTTCACCATCTCCCTCCACCACCTCGGCTGAATGCCCCTGGAACTTGTAGCCCACCTAAGTATTACAAGTAATATTGATAATAAATACATGCATCATGAACATAATCATTGAGTATAGAAACGTTGTACCTACAATTAAATATCAAATAATTTCACCGTTAGTGATTTGATTACTGATTAGGTAAATTTAAGTTGTTGTTCTATTATCCATTTCAAATGTGGGTTCGATACATCTTTCTTTTAAAATACACACTGCTAACCATTCTTCCACAATTGCATATCATTGATGAATGAGTAAGTGTCAGTATTTGAATTATTTCATTGCAATTATATATTACACTTGTATAGTTAATTAATTAATATAATTATATATGTTTTTGAAACATTTTTGCGCATCGTAGGCCCGACCTGTGTAATTGGCATTTTTATGAGTAAAAATAATTACAATCGTATGGAACCCTTTAAAAGTGTCATGTTTTACTTCGCACTTACTGCAGGGGCAACATGAGAGTATTTAAAGTTACGAAAGAAAGGTATAATACCACCAGTTGGTAATGGTAGGTACGACCAATACTACATAAAATACCTAGCACGTGCTTAATGTACCAATAATGCAATATTTATGTACATTGGAAAGTTTTAAAGGAAACCGAAGTTGGTTTGACACGAAACTACAGTTTTAGAAAGGAAAAACAAATAATACAACGTAATAAGTTCTCCGGTTACATTAACACAGAAGGTTATTAGAGTCATGCATGTAGTGTAATTAAACAAGTGCTCAACTCTGAGTACTACAAAAGCCATCATTGATCCATTATTATGGCCAGTTTCACGGCTAATTTCGCCACAAAGGACATTCTCTCCTTGGCCCTACTCTGTACCAGCTTAAACTCTCTTAAAAGGATCGTTAAGTCATTTACTCAGCACAGTAATATTGTGGCACAAACACGTTTATAAGTTTTATTATTCTGCTCCTAGTACTCATGGAGCACTACATTTACTCGTACTTACAAGTTACAGCTATATAATAGTAGCACACTGCATAATACAAAGCTACTTCTTATTACCTACTCGGATTAGGTATTAGAGGAGGGTACACGAAAATTGCTCCGACCGAGTCTCCATTTTAAAAACGTCTTTACAGTTTGTAATATGACAAAACTGAATTTCAAAGAAGATCCGCCCGAAAATTTAATGATTGGTATTAAATATCGTAAATAAAATTGTTTACAGTAATAAATGTCGTGCATATGTTGAGTAATTTTTATTTTTTATTTATTCTTTTTCGATTAAGGCCACGAGTTGTAATACCTAGGCTAGAGAAGAGAACTCTAACGTCGGTAGAACAAACGGCCCACGATTCATCCTTTCTGAGAGGATTACTTTTTTGAGAATCGACTGACAATGTTTTTAAACCCGTATTATTTTTGCCCAGCCCTATGGCTTTAATTGTGTCAGTCTTTAGCTCAAGGGATACACCGTACTTACACCGAGCCATGTACACCCTGTAGTGTGGAGCTCCTGAGAGACGATGTCCACACTAATACTAATAATATTATGTTCTTGTATTAATTTTTCATCTAACATCAATTTCAATCTACTTTTATTATAATTAAGTTGCAGGATATTACTTTGCTACCATTTTTAGCGGGAGAATAAATAATATGACTTGACAAAAATGTGTTAAGTTAACTACTTGTCGCATACAAAATTGAACGGGTTAACTACTTCAATTCTCAAAAATGTTCGCCTCTATGAGGTACATAGGTATATAGGCAATTCGGAGTAAAAGTAAAAGGTACAAGAGGGGTATTAAGGTATACCTGATAATAATATTATTGTTTGTAGTAAACATGAGCTCTCATGACATGACTCCATCCGATCCTCATTCCACAAAATACCTCTTGGTATTACATTGCTGAGCCGACTATTTCACTTTAGTGTACATTAAAGCTTATACGTACGTAAAATAACTACAAATTCATGTCTCCTTTGTGACTTTCACTACACGACGCTCTTGAGCTCTTGACCACGACACTACACTACACAACAGAGTACCTATGCATACACTAACACGGAATTTTATTTCTTTTCCCTTCACAACCAATGTTATTTAAGTTAATAAAAGAACTGTAATTAAAACCCAGCAACTAAACGTTA
Organism: Pogonognathellus flavescens; assembly: GCA_019776165.1. Lineage (NCBI taxonomy): Eukaryota > Metazoa > Arthropoda > Collembola > Entomobryomorpha > Tomoceridae > Pogonognathellus > Pogonognathellus flavescens. The sequence continues at coordinate 14,118 of JABASD010004301.1, forward strand.
ATAAATAAAGACATGGTGACTAATAGTAAAATTTGGTTTACAAAGTCTACTCTGCACTGCCACTACTACATTACATTCTTTACAGTTTGATGGGGGAATCCCAGAATGACACTGCACTGGTAACTCATGCATCATGAATGTGTGTTATCAACGATATAATGTAAGGACCTGATGGGACATATGTACTTTGGCTAAGTGACGTGACACTTTATGACAGTATGGTATTGTACACCAATTATTAAGTAGGTATCGGGGTTACTTTATGGAAATGGCAAAGCTGTGCTGTCCGTCTGTCTGTCCGTCATACACCACGATAACTTAAGAACGGGTTGAGATCAATATTTTGTTCAAAGGTCGAGGAGCGGTGAAGCTGCCACTTGTGCGTTCAGTTCGAATTTTCTGAAAGGCAAGATGATAGAATCCCTATCTTAGACCAACTCTGAATACCGGACCTTTTGGATGTTGGAGGTCACTGAAGTACAGCAATGCGACCAGTGCCAGGTAACATTTTTTGGTGTCCTACTCAAAGTTGGTCGAAGAGAGAGGTTCTATCATCCTGCCTAGAGCATCTTCAGGTACAGCTTCATCGTGCATCGACCTTTGTTAAACGCGAAGGTCCACTTTGGCATTTATTCAAATTTTCTGTCAATCGTTCAACACCTTCATAACATTTGACCTGTTAGAGCAACGAATGCTTTAATACGGATGCTATTATGCAAATTCTACATAAGTTTAAAAGTGAAGGCTGGTAACTTTCAAATTTGAAGACGGCCAATGCTTGAATATTATGAGAATGGATGTTTTTAAATATTTTTCGTTAGAGAAGTAGAGAAATTATATTAACAGTGTCACAGTTGACTTGGTGATTTCATAATTAATGTTACTGTGTCAAAGTTTACTACTCAGCTTCGACACTTCATTGGTCATTTTTTGAAATGGTATGTCCCTCTAATTACTGTAGGTATTTCATCTGTGTGGATAGTATGGAAGCGCCAAATCTACTGCATTATAGCTTCAAATCTAACTTTTGCTTTGACATTCTCGTAGCGTAAGACTGCAAATTAGCCTAGCAAATAAAATAATATGACCCACCATGTACCCTGTATAAAATGAAGATAAACTTGTAACATGTAAGTTGTACTCTTTTCCTATTTACACAGTACTAAAAATGTTGTTTTAGTGCTAAACAAGTTGCAAAAATGCCATAACTTGGTCATTATTGCTTGCAGTATGTTTCTAAAATTCTATCACTGTGATTTTTGCTCGTTCGACACTGCAGCTTTACCTTTAACCGAATGAAAGTCTTCGTAAACCACAGTATTGTTAGTAGAAAATAAACCATTTGTAACGGTCCAAGGAAGTAACGAAGTGAACGGTGACATTTTTGTGAGCTATGACACGATAACAATAACTGTAACATCAACACGTCAACTGTGACACTGTGCTTGAAGCAGTAGAACTACTCTGACTCCGTGCACTAAAAACAATGGTCGTTCTAGAAACATTGACACACTGTTGGTCTCCCAATTCAAATGTTGGCGGTCTTCGCTTTCAAACATGCTTCGCATAGCAGTATTAATAATGCATTAAATATTTGAGGACATATTAACACAGTAGTTACACTAAACGGTCCAAGGTGATGAAGGAGATGACCTATTGACCCCATCGTCGAACTTAGTCTCACATAGTTCTTTACTATTACTATGTGCACCAAATTTGGTCAAACTATCTCAAACCGTTCCTAAATTATCGTTGTAAAGGAAGGACTGATGGACAGCTTAGGTCTTTCCATAAAGTAACTTTTGTACTTAATTTCAGTCCAGTAATAATAAACTATTGCAAACCAATGTAAAATACTAGCGAAGCGCAGCATATTTGTTCAATTACATCATTATTTGTTCAATCGGATCAATATTTGTTCAATTGCATCATTATTTGTTCAATCGGATCA
>JABASD010004302.1:0-16057 GCA_019776165.1 Pogonognathellus flavescens
CCCCCCCCCCCCCCCCCATTACAAATTTTTAGAAAATTGGGAGGGGGAAATGAAAAATGAAATTGGCCTATTCCGTCAAAAATAATAGCTGTAATACAACCATGTATTTGTGTTGTAAAGGCTCTTGCCTTGCATTGATTCTTGAGATAATTTTATTGATATGAGGTGATATTATACGGAGTGTACTTTCAACGGAGCATGTGTTATTTTAGTCTTCGGTAAACTATGAGGTGATATGAGACAGTACTCACAGTACGAGTACGAGTACTGAGTACGACAGTATAGTAGGTGCAGTGTGCAAGTGTGGTAGAAAACTGTACAAAAAGTACTACTACAGTCTCTAATTTTAATTTACAAAGTAATTAATTACTCAAAATAACAATAGAATGATTAATTACCCTCTCCCGGTACGTCCTTGCTAGCAATACTAACTTTCTTTCCTGTTTTCCTTTTTTCGCCATTGTTATTTTACTCAAGTTCGAATTTTGACCAATTTTTATATTACATACAAATTTTTATAAATCATAACCCCCAGATAATTTAATTGCAAGTTACAATTATGATTTGTAACTAGAAGCTTTAGAAAATAATTATAAATAAATGAAAGTATGAACTCTGAGACGGGGTACATTGAGACAGTCACTGTCTGCAAGGTTGAGCTGCAGGTCTGTTTGCACATCACAAGACTGTGTGTTCTCAACGTTCAAATCCTCACTATTCTACAGCATGCTAAACTCCCAGCACATTTTAATCAACTTTCAGAGATTACATTTTACTTCGTCGTATTCATCTGCATCTCTATTCATTGAGGAGCACATGTTGTTGTGTGTGATATTCTTCCGTTGTATTTGATATCCGACACCGGAAGATATTTAAAATATACTCCGTCACTGTCAACAATCAAAAATGGAACAAGAAAATAAAAGAACAGTATTTGTTGGAAATTTACCACGAGACGTGTCCAAAAGGCAACTTGAAGACATTTTTGGTGAAATCGGTCCAATAAAAAGATGTTTCCTCCAGTATCCCCGTGAAGGTAAGTCAGCTGGGATTTTTGCTACTAACTAAACAGATAGAAATAATGATCCTTTATTAGTATTAGGGACTTTAATTAAATTAGTAATTAAAATTGCTATTTTGAATTATTTAGACAAGAAACAATCACTTGACACAACTGTGGCCTACATCACTTATGCTATCCCTGAAGATGCTGCTCAGGCCTTGGAAAAATTGGCCAGTCATAAAATTGGAGACAAGAAACTGAATCTGAAATTATCAACTTCCACCCGAAGTGAGCAGAATAGACCGGCACAGACACCATTTATAAGACCTCCTCCTCCGGGATCTGTAAATTCAATCCCACTTCCAGTAAAAGAGAAGCAGCCCAGGCCCCAGCCAATAAATAAAAAATCTCGGTTGATCATAAGAAATCTGTCCTTTCAGGTAACAAAATTGCTACAATATAAATGATTAAATACAAATATGTATTTATAAATTGTAGTCACTGAAATTTAAATGCAATTAAATGTTAAATGTATTTCAGATGACGGAAGACAAATTACGGGAGCAGTTTTCGAAATGTGGAGAGTTAAAGGATGTTAATATTCTTCGCAAACCAAATGGCAAAATGGTTGGGTGTGCCTTTATTCAATACGCTAATTTTTATGAAGCCGTCAATGCGATAAAAGAATTTAATTTCAAGGAAATGATGGGTAAGTTTAATTACTCGTAACTGGAATATGGAATGTTCGGATTGTGATTAATTAATTGATTAAAACGTGGCATAATATTATTAGGCAGTGGAAATTACTTGTAGTTTTTTTTGTGATTTAAATTAAAGGGAGAAATGTGGCTGTTGATTGGGCTCTTCCAAAGAAAGATTTCCAGAAGACAGGGGAGAATAACGGCGAAATTAAAATAGAACCCAAGGAGGAAGGTGATTTGGATGACGACGTCAAAATTAAAATTGAGCCTATTGACGATGATGATGTAACAGTGAAAGAAGAAGAGGATATTAAACCGGGCTCTCGATACTTTCAAAAACGTCCGATTACAATAAAATCGTAAGAAATGATTGCATAATAATTATATATTAAAGCTAATTCGTTTTGCAATAATCGAAATTGATTTGTAATTGATTGACGTTATTTTATTTCAGGGAAGATGATAGTGATGATGAAGAGGTTCCAAAAAAGCGTCAGAAATCCAATGATGTGGAAGAAGGGAAAACTATGTTCATCCGTAACTTAGAATTTGAAACAACAGATAAAGACCTTCAAACTTTTTTCGAACAATTTGGACCGGTTGAGTACGCTGTACTTTGTAAAGATAAACTAACTGAACATCCAAAAGGAACTGCATTTGTTAAGTTTAAGGTAATTTTTGGTGATACAAAATTCTTCTCTCGAAATGAAAAATTAGTTTGCTGGGGAAGTTAAAAAAGTTGTTTTTAAATATTTGTATTGAAATTTACAGGAATCAGATTCTGCAGATCAGTGTCTTGAAAAATGCAATGAGGAACCCACGTATTTCACCATAGGTAAACGGCAGTGTTATGTATCTGTGGCAATTTCGAAAGAAAGACTTGGAAATAAGGAAAAAGAAGAATCAAAACACGAAGAAAAGGATGGGAGAAATTTGTATTTAGCAAGAGAAGGATGTAAGCTGTTAATGGACAAATAAATTAGTACTCGTTAAGCACACTTTATTATTCATTAAGTACTGAATTAATAATGGAAATGTTTTGAAACTTTGCAGTTATTAGACCTGACAGTTCTGGTGCCGAAGGTGTTTCTGTAACAGATATGAATCAACGAGCCACGCTGAATAAAGTTAAAAAGCAAATGCTGAAGAACCTTAACATCTTCATTTCCAAAACACGACTTTGCATACATAACCTTCCTCCTCAGTACACCGACAAAAATTTGCGGGAGTTATGTCTTAAACATGGCGGAGAAAAGGCAAGAGTCACTGAGGTGAGTTTCAAAGCAACAAAACTTGATGTAGAAACTCTTAAATTAGATTATCCTGATAATAATTTTGTTTTAGGCTAAAGTAATGAGGGATCTGAAGGATGTTGACCTAAATGGAGTTGGAAAGTCAAAGTTATTCGGATTCGTGACGTTTACCGAGCATATTAATGCTTTACAAGCTATTAGGACATTGAATAACAATCCTACAGCGTTTTCCAAAAATCGAGTGAGTAAAATTGTGTATTTCTTTGTCTAGTAAATCTTTACAGTGAAATGTAAATTATGAATGTTTGAATTTACAGCGTCCTATTGTGGAATTTTCGTTGGAAAATCGGGCAGCAATAAAAGCGAAGGAAAGGAGAGCTGAGAAAAGCAAAGAGAATAATTGGAATACCCAAAATCCAAAGAGTGATTCGTCCACTGACAAGAAATCACGTAAAAGAAAACGAGAAGAAAAAAAAGCAGCCAATAGCGCGGTTGAAAATTCTGAGAATGATAACGAATCCGGAGGAGTAGACGATGTTAAAGAAGAAGTACCAACAGAAAAGCGGAAGAAGTCATCTAAAAAGGACAAAAAAGTCGATTCTTCAACAAAACATGTCAATGGTTCAGAAATTCCTAAATATGCGGGACTCACAGCAAAAGAAGGCATATATAAGCTTCCGATGATGAAATCGAAAGGAAAAATTACTCGTAACAGTCTCAAGCAATCGAAAAACAAAAAGCAGCAGAGACGGATGAGAGAACCGAAATCAAGACCAAAAGATTCTAACAAGGACAACGAAGATGCAGTAGACAAGATCGTTTCTCGCCATAGACAGAAGCAAAACGGAGATACTTCCAATGACAAAACTAAAAAGAAATGGTACGATTAATTTACTTATAATATTTCGAAAAAGTTTTTACTGTAACTTGAAACAAGACGAAATCGTGTACGTGTTATCGATATATATATATAGATATTATATAACAACTTTGATTAAACATCAAATCGTACATATCAATGTACATTCTCCATTTAATTATTATAAATAAATCGTAAACTTTATTATCCGGTTTCAGTTTTTATATTCTATCTTTTTCATAGCACGACTTCCAATGTATCTCTGCCTCACATTCGCAGAGAGGTATTTAGATAAATAACATCAATCATTATGATAGTAGAATATTAGAGTAATTACACTGCTAGCCTTGTTGACTATTAGTAATTAGTTTAATTCTTCCGGTATTTTTACCACAGCAGAAATCACATCGTGTATTTTTATTTTTGCTGGTATTTTTGAATCAAATACAAAATTCAGTATTCATATTGAAGGGGAATATTGAGATTTTACATTCTGACTTACATTACATTTACACGAATAATTTACATGAGATATTTGTTGTACTCTGGTTATAAGTATACACTACAATTACAATATATATTCAATTGGATTTACTACCCATTGAAAGTTATGTATTAGCCAGGAATTACTTTCATTCTATTTTTTATTGCCAATAATGAAATGAATGAAACTACATTTCAATGTTAACGTTGCCATCTTCATAGAACTGAATACAACAATGTATTAAGTTATGTGAAAATGGCAAAGGTAACGTTGAAATGCTAACATTTTACCTGAACTTTTTACCTAATTATTAGCATATAATTTTAACGTATCTTCAATTTATTATAATAATTTCATCTCCAATTAAAACAAGGTCCGCATTTGTATTACTAATTACACAGGTAACAATGGGCAGCTCCTTTTTTATCCCATAATTTTATTTTCATTGTTGAATTCAGTTTTTAAGATTTTGTTGGCAATTTTTTGACAGAAACGATTTAAACAAAAGATTGGTAGGTTTGTCGCACATTATGTGAAAAATGTTTACAACCCCAAATTGAGATATCTGTAATATCTAATGAAAAAAGTTCTGAAATGAAAGTGATTAGTTTTTTGGTATATTATAAAGCATTAAAGTACTAAGAAAGAAACTTGAGAAAACTTAAATATCCGCCATCCTTAAAAGTTTTCAAAATGATGTTGAAATACTGCTTCGTTGCCCTCTTGGTCTTCCTCATTATTGATGGCAGTACAAGCCAAGTCCACATTTTTTGTCATTGGCAAAGGACCACAGCTAAATACGCCAAATTTGGTTACCTGTCCAATCCAAGTAAAAATGAATGATCATAAACAACACAACAAAGTTTGAAAATTTGTTCAAGTACTAAAATAAGTAACTGTTAAAATTACGTTTGGATGTATGTATTTCAATGAACTGAAGAAACTTTTGAAGTTAGGTCTTCCAAAGTGGGTAACAGACTTGAGACCCGTAAATAACGATTTGTTATTAACTCGTTGAAAATGTCGCTCGCAAATGTACTGCAGGAAAGGAAATATAAAAGAAATCAGTTTTTTACTTAAGGGTTTATAAATTTTTGCATACCTAATTTAAAACAATTCGATATTTCTTACCAGTAGAACAGTTCTGAGATCAAATTTGTCATATAATTGGGTTATGAAAACATGAACTGATATTATATCATGAGCTTCGACTTCCCTGCAACAAATATACTCAAATATTTGAAAATGCACGTAATACTAACCAGGATCATAATTTTGAATAATTAAATGTGTAATTAACCTGATGATGTCAACTAGCCACTCAAACTGATTTTGAGTTCTTGTTACCCACAAAAAGTAAATTTTCTTGCAATTCCTTTGATTTGAATTGGCAGCCACATCTATTTAATTTCGAAATACTATTTTAGCAACCCTTTGCAGTATTTATTTTATTTGCCTGCACAAAAATCAACGTTTAACCAACCCTTAAGAATAGAAGCAAAAGGTGTGACACCAATTCCTCCCCCAACAAGTACAGAAACTTCGTAGCGCCACCAGTCTTGATGACCTTCCCCGTAAGGTCCGTCCAAGTACAATTTTGGCAAAGACCTGTGTGCATTAACTCAGGATAAATTGACAGAAACAATCAAAACTGAACCAAATGATTAATAAATCAATTATTATTATTATTCATACCTTTCGTATACTTGTCTAATGTTTGCCGTGAATGGTCCTACTGCTCGAATGTGAACCGTGAGATTTGGTTCATGAGGAGCGGAAGACAATGTAAATGGATGGAATTCCCCCGAATGCAACGCTTTACATGCGACACGGACCCATTGCCCTGATTTATACTCAAATCCACTTGGTCGGGCAAATTCCAATTTCGTTACGTCTGAAAAGTCACAATAATTTTTACTTGTTTCATTTTATTTGGCCATTTATGGATAAGAGAGACCGCAATGGGAATTTTATTTTTTTTACTGGAAGGAAGAAGTTCAACTTTGATAACCGGTATCTCCACTTTCTTCCTACTTGTTGTAAATAGGCGATCCAAAATGAACAGAAACAAAGGTCCGAGTAAGAAGTTCAAGAATATCGGTTCTTGCACCAAACGACCCATGCCGTGAATTATCATCAGAACATATAATCTACAAATCCAAGGGTTATTAAAATAATATTCGGATTACAATAGCCCTGCTGAGTCATTTATATTCGTTCTACTTTTTACAGAAATTGTAATACAGTTGAATATTTCTTACAAAGGATATGTGGCATGTGTGATCCAAAACATACGGAATGCATGGGTGCGAGCATAGTTTGTAGCAAAGGCGGACAATAATGTTACTTGAAAAATAAGAAAAACTCCCGTAAGACCCGTTATAGTCTGGAAACACCAGTAATGGAATTTCGGCAAATAATGCGTCCTGAAAAATTAAAACAATTAATAATAAACGTTTCACAGGGAATTACAATTACCCCGAAAATATCCGAACAATTTTGAATTTGTATTATTTTAATGTTGAAAGTATAAATATAACAATGTAATTAATAAGATTCTTACGGCCAGTGATATTCCCTGAAGATGCATGAGAGATCTGAGGATGTCTGAGTGGAGATGTGATAAAAATTAATGGAGTGCCCGACGACATGGACGACTGTAAATAAAATTGCCAGACACGCCACGTATTTGTGCATAACGACGAAACTATCAAAAGGAATAATTCGGTGAAGAAACGTCTCCCGTAAATTTGTAATCAGATTTCTGCACATCGTGAGCAGGAGAGTGGCATATGTGAACATCATTACTGAAGCAGCTCCTCGAGTTACCGTAACACCATACCCCGCAATTTGACGCAAACCCCCATGTTCCCTTTCAACAGAGTATGCTAAAAAAATTATCATACACCCAAAAAATAAAAAGAAGGCAAACATTTTACTTCGGGGGGATATTTTAGTTATTTGAGTAACTTTACTGACTGTAAGCTCTTTCCGCAAAAATTGCAACAACGACCAGCGTGTAGAGAACGGACCAAAAGATTTTCAATCGGTGTACCTCAATCCACCTGAAAAATTTGTTTTTCTGGTAATGAACGGATTTTTCCTCCAGTTGGATGCCACTTTCTCCGTTAATAATGTCTTTTCTGTTCAAGACCGAATCGGCCCTAGTGTTAAGTCTGCTTCTCATCCCCTCGGAAGCTTCACTGAGAAAAATAATACAATGCAGTGCAAAAATAACGAAATATTAAGGATTAAAAATATGATGCTACGCGAATTAAATAGGATGACATACGTACTTGCCATAAATGGAGATAACTGTGGCTCGAGCTTCATTGTAAAAACTTTTCCGTGTTCCTTTTCCTCCTTGATTTGCAGGAATGTTTACTCCGGCAAAGTTCAGCTGGGCGTATCCCAGTGTGTCCTTGTGCTCCGACATCAACCTTTGGAAATCATCCAAAGAGACTTCAGACTGAAACAAGAAAATGAGGTTTGTGAATACAAAAATGTGTCCGAAAATTTTCCAAGGGAATATTTCAGTTAATTTCTGTTTTTATTGTACATGTCTGTTCACGTTTGCACTTTCCAGCAAACAATTAACCAGGTCTTCAATCTCGTCATTGTCAACTTCCGCATTGGCAGCTTCTACCATTGAGCGAATCATACTCGTGAATTCACTGATAGTGAGTGTCCCTGTTCGTTGGATGTCATACATTTCAAACATTAGCTTCGCTTTGTCCTCTGCACTTCCTTTCGCAAATATTATCAACATATCGAGGAATTCGCGAAAACTGATGTAGCCATTCCGATCCCGGTCAACCAAATTAAACATCTATAGGGATAATCGAACAGGTCAATAGTAAAAATTTGTCAAATGCACAAAAAGTAACAGAATTGTGTAAAATAAATTGTTTAGGCAATAAAATTATTGTACGGACCTTTTCCACAAAGTGAGAGCCTGACTTCATGCCAAGAGAGTCAGCAAATTCAGCGGGAGTTAATTCTGTGTAAATGGCTTCCCGAATGACTTTTGGATCCACAAGATCTTTTGCACCACTCGGCTGATCAATTCCAAATGCCTAAAGAGCGCAAAAAGTAATCATTGCTATTATTAACCCTTTTTGGAAAAGCATTGCGATTTTTTAGTATAAATGAGAAAATTATATATATGTTGCATCCACCTGTGCAAAAACTATTTTGAAAAATGTTTCTAGGCGAACCAAACGCTTGTCTTTAGTTATGGCAGCATTCAACGACTGATTCAATCCCCCGGATTGTTCAACAACTGTTAATGAGTGTTCCATCCTACAAAGAACATTACAATACTTAACGCATAAATATAAAGACCACCTTTCTAAATTAAGATAATGTGTGAAGAATCACAGTTAGCAAAATTTATTTGTTGGTGCTACGAACTTTTGTTTAAAGACGGACACAAAAGAATCCCGAATGAGACTTCCTTCAAATTCCAAAACGCAGTCATACTCAGCAGGGTTTTTGATGACAAGATGATTTCCGTCATTTACCATTATAAAATCCACGGAGGATTTTGTGGAAAAGTCCATACATCTAAGTAATTCAGCTTTGTGACTCCGAATTTCCAATTTGCCTTCCTCGGTAATAACTACGACGACTGCTCGCTTACCGTCCTTCTTATTCAGCCATTCTCTCGCTAAACAAACAAAACGGTAAAACATGTAGGAACAATAAATGAACACAAATTATCAAATATCTAAAAAAAAAAATATAACCCCTGGCCCTTTTAAGTACTAAAAAATGTTGAACAAAATATACTCACGACGAATTAATTGATGACAGTATTTTACCTGCGTATGGTGGGATTTTCATTCCTTCTAACTTGAAGGAACTTCTCACGTCCGTTTGTAACACCGAATCAGTCGTTTTCTTACTATGTCTCAGTGAGGCAATCAGAGGAACTAAAGAAGCAATTCCTGTGCAACATTTCAGATAACTTTTAAAAACATATATTTAAATATGATTATGTATTAATAATAAATTAGTAATGTCATTCCAAGTCATGTTATTCAAAAAAAACTTTAATAGAGAGTTGAGGCATATCTTTTTCTTCTAAAGAGAAAGTTTTTAAAAATTCGGAAAGTCAAGACAAACTAAATATTTATTACTCTGATAGCTATTTTTATTTCTTTCAAATACAACAAGGATCAGAACTTACCAATGATAAGCAGACCAATGCATAAAAATGTGAGAATGAACGAAAGTTCACTTCCTGTAAAGTAATCGTACGTGGAGGGTTTAGTACAATTTTCCACTTTCACTGAACTTGAGTCAAGCTTTGGAAACAAATTTCAAATAGGAGTACAAATTATTTAATTTTATAAAACAACCATTTATTATTTGCAAATTCTTAACGATTTTTTTTCATTACCTGTGGGAAATGGTAACAAATTTCAGAAGAAGTGTTCAGTTTTTTCCCATTTGCATCGTAAGTTGTTTTATAACACGGACTCTGTTCCCACATGGGATTGTTGAAACATTTTGAATTTCGACTTTTTGATTCATCGACAAATTCTAAATTGCATTGATATAGAAAAAATATTAATTAAGAAATATTATTATATTGATTAAAATAAATTATTTTTGTACAGATACAAAATAAGTTTTACTTTGTGTTGGAACCCGAAACGGATTTTGCTGAAGATCTTCCAAGGACATTTTTGTAACCGACATTACCATATCATACACCCGCATCGTTTTGATTCTGTCTATTTGCTCAGGTAGGAATCTGCTAATTTTCCATTGATCATTTTCAAACCAAAATCTGTCTGCATTTCTAATTCGATTGAACTGGTCTTTGATAATTGCTCTAAAAAGAGGTCCTGGTCGATCACTCGTCTCTAAAATCCCTCCTGTCCAAACATCAATGTTGTTCCACGCTCTCTGTCTCACTTTTTCTTCATCATCTCGTGTCCAAGACTTCGTTTCATTTTTCTTCTTCTCTGAGTCCGTGTAAATTTTATGAATTTCTTCCAATTTTTTTACAATCTCGGGCGGGGTAGCAGTTTCAGTTAATCTAATGTATTCCTCAACAGATGAAATTCTTTGCAGACCCAGAGACTCTCTGGCGGTGTTATAATCAGGAGTTCCCTTTGAAAATCCCACCCACAATTTTATTACAAACAAATTTTAAAAACATTTTTGAATTTGCTGCATCATTCGAAAACAATTTACGTGATCTCTGCCTCTTTGGATGTTGACAGCCATGAGGTCTCTCCTGGAAAATTCCAATGGGCCGAAAACTCTTCCGCGAAGATCTTCAACGATCATATTGTCTTCCCTTTCCGCTCTCTGAGAAGCCATTCCCATCAGAAGTCTGTCAATGTCGGCAATATCTCCGTCTTCTGCGTTAGTGTTGTTGTATTTCATTTTTAGAGGTTCCTGGGGAAAAAACAGATGAACATTCTTTTCAAATAAAAAGAAATATTATGCATAAAATCATCTTTGGGCTGGAGACAATTACCTGTGGTCTCCAAAATATGTTGCATGTTCTCACAATACAGTAATTTCCTTTCTTCGTATCACAACCGTTAGCGGGTTTCGAAACCCCCTTACCGAAAAAGGGTACATGCTTGCATTCAGAATGAGCGTAGTCTCTCATGTAAGATCCAGGAGTTACGAGAGTGTGACCAAATCTCATTGCTGCCGTTTGGAAAAATTGTTCAATCTGAGGATCAACAGTTGGGTCGTAACCTTTGTACTCCGGTAAGGGTTCCCCCAGCCATTCTACCAGCCATTCGTACATTACCATTTGCTGGTAAGTTCCTATCACCCATTTACGAGCTTCCTGCGTATCAACAACAAATTGTACATTAAAAACATTAATTTTTCTCAATATCTCAAAAAAGCTTTCCATTAGCTGTAAATAAATGTTCACTAGAATAATTGTAACTGTAATTAAATATCAGAATGTTCAGAAAATTATTAAGAACGTTTCGTATGATTCTTTTGCTAAAATCAAAAAGTTACTTGAAAGATTCGTTCCCCGCTCCATAAGGGACGACTTGCAGCCAGGTAAGCAGCAATGTGATTGTGCCAGCGAAATAAAACAACTCCAAAGGCCAAAAGAAACGCATTTTCATTTCCCCTCGGATTTCCAAGAACTTTGACATTAATTTAATAATTAATTTACTTTTCATTTAATTTAGTTAATTTAATTTAGAAAAGTAATTGAAAATAATTTAAATGCTTACCAAAGAATCGGTCGACATTGGCGGTCTGGTGCCTATTGACGTAAGTGTCGTGATGTGCCGGTGGTGGTGGGTTGGCCATTGGAAGTCTTAATTTATTTTGTACTGGAAACAAACCCTTGTCATCTTCCGAGGCTAAAAATCCGTGTTCCACCACAGAGCCATTGTCACGGGTACGCAGAACATCTGCCCAACCCTTAGCCGTTCCGTATACAAGGCCTCCATCAATCCAGGGAGTTATCTCATTTAACTAATAAAATATTTAAGTCAAAGTCTGTTAACTGTGAAAGAAATCTGAAATAATTAAAGAATCTTAAACAATCTTTTATTTCTTACTTGTTGTCTAGGATTGCCCGGTGAGTGTCCTGTCTTTTGATCCCATCTGGATCGCAAAAAAGGCATTTCGGATTTTTTATATGGTCTCATATTTCTATATTCATGATCTTTAGGAATCTTTACGTTGAAATATTCGGGAGGACAACCAGGTCTTTGTGCGTCTAACATTTCTTCCACAACTTGTTGGCCAAAATAAACTAGAAAAGCCGATTTGCCCGTTTTCGAACCACATGCAACTTTATTCTTGGTTTTACTTGTTTCCTCGCTGTTAGGCGAATTATTCATTGTAGGCTTATCACAAGCCGGACTTCGTGTCATCAGCTCGCTGGCTTTGAACGGATTGATTCGATTCTTTTTTACCGGTTCGTACACTCCGTCGTGGTAAACCGGAGGAGTTCGTCTAAGCAAAGCGGTATCTAACAGGGAGTCATAATATACATTTATATTTTTTGTATGCTACGACAGCTACGCTAGTGAGACTACTTTGTTAATTTATCTGAGATTTCTTCGTGCACAATAACTACTGAAGTTGGAACAAGGGCGTACCCACGATTTCTATTTGGTGGGGGCACACAAAAAAATAGTCAGGAAAAAATTGGCGTAGGGAGAAAGCGTGGTTTCCAACTTTTAGCCAAATTGAATTTTGTGACCAATAATTCAGGAAACGGTTTAGATTCATGGGGAAAGTCTGGGATACATGCAGGGAAGAATGTTTTTTTCACTAGAGACACCCTAACCAAAATACTATCCTGCTTAGCCCCAATGTTTCCACGGGACCGGTACTGGTAAGTGTGCTGAATAATTCGGCTGGAAGCTGTAGCGTACTCGAATAATTTCGTTAGACGTCAAAATTAATTGTTTTGTGGACTTACCTACAGCCCCCAGGTCAACCTTGAAAATATTATTGTAGAATCCGTCAAAAGATTGAAACTCTGGAGCAGCATTAAAATTGTCCGCATGAACGTCAGGGTAGTCAGCAAAAGGGCATCTTGATATTCCTTTTGCGGGTGCGATAGGTTTGTTGCTTTCCGTCATGTTGTAAAAGTAACATCCATCAATTAACCAAGATATGAGATTCCTCTTGTCATGACTCGACCTTCCCTTCACCCAATCCTGGGCAAAAGGCTTTCCGTTAGATTCGGTTATTCTTTTAGGAGCTCGAGTTGGCGTTGCTTCCGGTTTAGGTTGATTTCGACGGTTGCTGAACGTCGTATCAGGATTATATTGGTTGTAATACACATTGGTGGAACTTTTACCCGTATTTATATTTCCAAAGACTATTCTTCCGCCAGGCTTCCCTCCCGGTTTGTCCTCCTGCACATCCAATGGGTGTGGTGGGATTGCAGAGCCAGACGGATAGTAATAATTTTGTGAAGAAACAAAGTGGCTTATTTCTGCCACCGCACAAACAGTCACTAACAATATTAATCGTAGATTTATAGACGCCATTTTCATCAAAGACTGTAAGGTCCAAAATATGGATACATTTTCTAACAAGGGTTGACAAAAGTTTTCTCTGAAACTTTTTCTTAAAGTTCTATCAAATCAAATTAACTTTTATTTCCACATTTTATAAATACCTATAGGTAGGTGTGGCAGTTAATTTTAATAATTTTGCACACAAATGGGTTGACAACTATAACTGGCCTTGGACAAAATGAATGAACTCTTTCTGTTTCTGTCAGAAATAGAATATAATTCTTCCTGCTCAAAGTGTGAGTTGATAAAATATCTTGCTGTAGCTTTGTACGATAATAGGCTGCGACTTGGTGGTTGAACGATCATTTTCCTCAAGAGCATCCTCATTCATGGTTTCCAATTTATACAGAAAGTCATATTGTGGTTAGCAGATAACACATCAATATACTTCTAGTAGGTTACTATACTACACACAGGTTTGCTATTATTTAAATGAATTTGAGATAACAAGTTAGTTAAAATAATTGATGAGTAACGAAACATGCAATGAAATAATTTTTGCCAACAGAAATAAGTAATGATTTACAACAGCAATTTATTACCTCCTAATATACCACAGACACATTTATAATATACATCAGACTATCAGGCACGTACCCAGGATCGAAAGTTGGTGGGTGCTAGGCATAAAATATGGCAAAATTTAGACTAAAATAAACCAGAAACACATTAAATTCGCGCGAAGCGCGAAAAAATGGGCAGTTTTTTGTTAATTTGGAGCAAAATTTTACACTTTTGGCTTGTTTTTTTGTTAATTCCAAAAATATCTAGTGCATAATGCCATAATCTGGGGGGTGCTTGAAGCACCCTTAGCACCCCCCCTGGGTACGTGCCTGCAGACTATTACTTTGAGACTGTAAGTGTAACGCATGTTGGTGAAAAATAAAAATTACAGATTTATCATACTATATAAAATGTTTTATAATATCATTCTACAATTTTTATTTAAATGTTTGAACTATAAAATATTAGATTTTATATGTAATTAAATTCTATTGTTATTTTGAGTAATTAATTAAAAAAAACAATTTAATTTAATTTTAGCACAATGTTAATACTATCTCGAACTGTTTCACGTTATTGTTTTATTTATACTTATTAAATAGCAGGATATCGAACTGTTTCTCTGGATATCAAAATGTTTCACAGGATATCGAACTTTTTTCTTATTATTGCTTCCGTTTTTTAAGGTGTGGATATCGAAATGTTTCTCTGGATATCGAACTGTTTCACATTATTGCTTCCGTTTTTTAAGGTATCGATATTGAACAGCTTCTCTGGATATCGAACTTTTTCACAGGATATCGAACTGTTTCACATTATTGCTTAATACTTATTAAATAGCGGACCTGAGAAAAATGTGGGGATACGGGGTTCTAACCCCGTATCCTCTGTATCCTATTCTGTTGGGATGGTTCACAGTTCACAGTGAGAATACGTAGAAGGTAAAGTTTTTACAGGAAGTACAGCAGCCGCTGCATTTCCTTACTTGGCTCTACTTTCACATGTTTTCCGATAAGGAACGCCAACTTGTGCGAGTACTCAAAGATATATAAAAAATACTTTTGAAAATTGTGTGTAAACTGTAAACTATATATACCACTTCACTTCATATAGCATGGGTTTTTATACGCACACGGTATTAACTTACAATTGACATGTTTAAAGCCCATATTGCTCCACCCAACTTGCAATTAATCTGCAACGCCACTTTGACCATGATGGACCTAACACACTTTTCATTGCGGAGCGTCTTAGAAAGGATAACTTGACTCGCCAAACAGGACTTCTTGAATGCTGCATAAATATCGTCTCGTTCAGTTGGAAATATCGCCACCATGAATTGAAATTCCTAAAACAAAAAGGTATAAAATACATTTAGACAGATCGTAATTTGCTTTGAGTTTGAAAACATCCCAGCTTCTTAAATCCCATTTACCACCGACCATGTAATCGAAATTATTTATATTGCAATACAAGTTACCCCTTTGTTCCTCGTAATTTCCTTGCACTGACGCACATAATCTACATGGATTGTTTTGTATGACCTTGGCATTTGAAAACTTTATCCAAAGTGATTGAAAAACTTGCCGGTATATTTCGATCAATCTTTTAGCTAATTCAGCATCACGCTGACTAACCAGTATAACCCAATGTTTTAAATCAATAGGGTTATAGCAATTTGCCCCTCTAGAGATTCTCTAGAAAAGTCTGCTCCCACTTCTTTAACTACGTTTTAGCAAAACCCCGGCCCGTTGCAATTCGTCCTACATCGAGAGACAGACCCCAATCTGACAGGACTCTCTTGGCTTCCCCATTAGCTAAAATGCACTAAATAGATATTATCGCTTAAGTACATTAGCATCCATTAAATAAAATATGAAATGATCATTTTTAATTAATTACCATCTACTTGTCTCAGCCATGCCATGCTTGTTTCGTGTGGACCCTTTGCAGAGGAGTTATCCTGATGAACTGGGCGATATATTAATATTATTTCATTATCTGGAAATTAGTTATGTGTTCCGATGTTAAGCCAGTCATACTGCAAAGCTCAGGGATTAAGCACACCGTTTTTACTTCATTGTTTTGGTCGTTCTTCCGAGGTTTTATTTTCAAAAGCAACACGAACTGATCCATTTCATGGATAGGGATGTTGTGTTGGGCCTGGTAGTAGTCACTTTAAAACTTAAAATCAGTAGTTATTAACCATTTCACT